>JTDE01001850.1:7181-89052 GCA_014338405.1 Paragonimus skrjabini miyazakii | reverse complement strand
ATTTTTTCTAGATGTTCATTGACATCGACGAATAGATGGTACTGTTCAACGCAGAAGTGACCGCAAGAATACGTGGACAGGTCAGTACATAAACTTTCCCAGCTTTGTACCCCTAAAACAGAAGAGAACTCTGGTGCACTGCCTAACTGATAAAGTACGCAAAATTTTTTCATCGGATACGTTAGAAAGTGAACTCGAATTAATAAATAACGTACTTCATGATAACAGCTACCCCTATCAAAATATTGTCAGAAACATGATCAGAAAGCCACCCCAACCTAAAATGTAGGACGTAAGAAAGTAGGCTATTCAAAGGTGACAATGCTGCAGAATGGCTGACAGGTAGGCTCAACCAGACAACCTGCAGAACCTATGCTACAGCAGAACTCCATATTCAGTTCTCCACATCCCCAATTCTCAGGTTTTATAACAAAGATAGACTGACAGTTCAGACCTCATCTACGTGTATCTACTCATTCACTTGTTCCTATGGAGGAGGTTATATTGGTTGAAAATCAAGAAAACTTTCGAAACGAATCCGAGAACACCCTCCACGGTGGCTGGGGCACGGGCATCACGATCGGTCAACAGTGCTATCCTCGCTTATCTGGTTGAAAGCGGATACCAGGTGAACACTGATCACGCCTTCAAAGTGGTATATCGCGTGCCAGGCAATGCAAAGCATTTGGAGTAACAAGGACTGCTGGCTGGTTTTCTTTCTTCCGGGCCCAACTAATGCCACACCATGACTCCAATCGTTCTGCCATTTCCTTGGTTTTACTGGAACTAGAGTGAGGATTCAGTGGCTTCACCGTACGCCGATATAGTATACAGTTACTTTGTAATATACATAGAAACTCGCTGACAACTCACGGTAGCTTTGCAGTTCCACAGACTTTTCCGATTTCTTTGAGTTCGGTGTGAAGGGATGTTTTACTCACAGGATCATCGTTCACATTTAACAGGGCAGTTGTAGTGTCTTTCTGGGTGATCGGGCAATCTGAGCAAAACTTCAAAGCAAATGTGACCGAGCGTTTATATAAGATAGTTTGGTCTTCCATACTATGTGGTTAGTGACGAAATGCTGAACACGGTTGCTTCAAGAGAATGTTGTCGAATTTCATCTTCAAGTCGTGGTCAGAATAAATAGTACAGACGAGCTTCATCGGGAGTTAGACTTGAGTCTAACATGTTATTTTGAGAGGGGACGATTGAAATGTCTAGACAAACGTGGCTTTACGATCAAGTATGTGTAATGTTCAATCTACATTTACTAGAATCCTGGTCTGCTTACCAGTAATTCACAGAACTCGGAAAAATGAACCTGAGTTCGAAAGTCTTGTTTGCTTAATAAGGGAACTTCCTCCTATTGTTCGTAATAAGCAGTTATTTCCCATGATACCTAAACAAGCATTTTATGAATTACAGCATTGACACAGAAAGCACAACTTTAGTTGTAGGCAGCAACGGCATAACGTTTGGTTACGGTTGGTCATCTTGTAAGCCCGAATTATTCTGTTGGTTGGAGAAAATTGAGTTAGCATTAATCCGATCCGGTACAGGGTGAAGAAATGACAGAGAAAAGCTAGCCTTAAATAGCTTGCTCTAATCAATCATTCATACAAATGGCTAGCGGCAAGAAGTGATAATGCGTGGGCTCACTAACTAGGAAATACGGAAAGCAGTTCGTGTATTTTAGTTCACTGCGAAGGTCATTACGGTCGTTTCGAAATATGTGACGTATTCATTTGAGGAGACCGAATGACCCAGTGGCCACCATTTTCTCCAAGGTTGTGACTGTGAGATGGTTATAAAACACAAGCGCAATGAAAATGTAACGATAATCATATCCAAAATTCAAAGCCTTGTGACAGTTTTTTATTCGTGCAGTTTTCAGTGAGTTGTCTAACAGTGTATTTTGAAGATTCAACAGACAGCTTGTAATTCCTTTGTTTTAATCTGTCATCCACTGACCTAAACGACTCATCCAACAGTTTGTCCAAGTTCTAGTTGAATGACAGAATTAATCTTTAGTTTACAGGTTGAAATATGGCAATCACATTTAACGGTGGATTTTCCAAAGATACATCTGAATTAACTATCAAGAGATAGTGTGGAATGATGTTGTCACTGAAGAGACATTTCAGGTCTTGTAACATTAGTGAATGATCGAGAGATGTCTACTTTTTCTGGAAACCACTAGCGATTATCCACACGCTCTCTGATGAATATCACAATAACGACAAAGTTTCATCGTCAGTAGTTCGGAATAATGTGAGGTTTTGGCAAATTTCAGCTATCATTAATACAATCTAGAGCTACACACTTAGTTGTTGCATAGTCTGTTGTGATATAAAGCTGTCTTGTCGGAATTTTAAACGTCTTTCTGGCCATATTCACTAAATAACTTTCAATCATTTGCATGATTACATTTTAGTCTGAAAAGACCGTCATTAATTCTGCACGAATTTAGTGGTACACCTTTATCGCCTCAGTGCTTCACTCGGACGAAGTGGATCAAACGTACTGTTGCAACCGTAAACCAACCTTCGTCACATGAAGACTACAAAAGTGCAGCACTGTGTTACAGCACACTATTTCATTTAGAGGCATATTGTCATGTCTGACACACAAATGCGAACAATTCACATATCGATTGGTTCAAATTTTCAAGTGTATTGATCCACCCATCTTTTCGGCTGAACAGTTTCAAAATGTTTCTCATAATTATCACTTTTCTATCCGAACCGGTCCATTTCATACCGTAATCCACCAAGAATGCACTTTAACGTGGTAAAACCTAATGGACTTGCATTCAGTAATGAACATGTTTGCAGGATACGGATATCCGTCATATTTAGTAACACTGGTTAACCGGTTCAGCTATGACCTGAAAAGTGCGGAACATGTGCTATCAACTAGTTCATTATTCGCAACAGTTACAATATATATTACACTATTTGGCTTGGTCGTACAATAACCCGGCAGCATATGTACGACAACGCAAACACTACAGATCACATTAGCCTAGTGAGGTGGTGAATGAATGCGAATGATCCAGTCTTGTCTATCAATATCGTGCGATAACTTAAACTGGCAAATATTTGGACTTTTAGATGAACAGGCATCAACAGTAACAACATTAAGGAGCAGTTGCGCTCACTTGTACGACGGCGTTTGGTCAGTCCACGTGTAGCTGATATCTCACAGGCACATAATACTGACAGTACAAGCCAACTTTGTGGTAGAGGTGCTCCAGTTTGACCACGGCAACAGAGAAATGGAACCAAACCTGCACGTCAGATGTGGGACAGTCTGTTGGACTGGTCCGACTTGAACTGATGCAAACGTGTATGAGTGGATGAGTAACAGTGTACTGAGCCGCGGAATAGTCATATGATTTCCGATTCCAGTCAGGAGAGTGAGATCAGGACTACGGACAATAACCTCTCTTCTGAAGTTGCACAAGATTCCACTGTCTTGTGTGAGTAAAACACAAATAAACTCCATTGAACATTTTAAAAACGCTTAGGTTCGGAGGTGGTCCCATAGGTTAAGTCGACTTTAGACATAATGTCTACATGCCAGCTTAATGTCTGTACTGCTGTGTCGACTGCTGCAGGATGACTCTGCAGTGTGTTGTGACTGGTGTACATCCTCAATTTTTTTCTCATTGCCGGCGAAATTTTCACAAACAGAACGTGAAAAATGAAGTGTAGCTCCAATTTTCCGGAAATATTAACGTAAACTGATATCTGGCGTTGGTACGTCTGAATATTTCAGCCGATGCGAGGTAACTAACAGAAGGTTAGCAAGGTGTACATTAAGAAAGAAAAAAACAGTTATTAGGGCGTAGTAGCGGAGTTTGGTTTCTTGTAAATTGTACATCACTCACAATTGATCGCATTTGTCGCACTCCTATAGATAGTTTAGCCGGCCCTTCTCGAAAAAAGGGCTAGACTACAGTTTCGCTCCTGTTAGAGTTCGTTAGTATTGTATATCCTTGGAATTAACAGGACAGTTACTGTCTCATTTCGAGACTAGCGTGCAACCTGAGCACTGCTCGCAGGCAACTGTGGCTGAGCGTTCGTATGTGGTGATTCAGTCGTATCGAATATGAGGTCAATAGTGCAATGACAAACAAGATTGTCTCATGAAAGCTTGGCCACAGTTTCAGTCCCGGCCGTCCCAACGATGTATGCACCGCGTTTTATCGGTTAACAGCCACCTGTTCAAATGAAAAACTACAAACGCTGTTGGAAATGGCGTCTGAGTTCACACGAACCAGTAAGCGGTCAGTGACTTGCATGATGATTACTTTCTTCAACTTGACACTGCATCCTAACATGGACAAACTGTCTTTGCACGTTTGAGTGATAACCGGCGTACAAGAACAAAATCATCAAGTATGCCAAAATTTCATAATTGCTTTTGTATTATAACACTGGAAATATCATCTCTAGATAGCACAATGGCATTTAGAAAATAATTGAAAATCCCCGTAGAAATCATTAAGAACAATTTTGGTTTCAGCGAACAGAACTGTTTTCGATAAATTCTCATCTTAGGCTGGCACAATTGCAAATCAAATCAAAGAACAGTAAGGGAACTTATTGACCGAAAATAGTACGAGGGTAAAACGATTGGGTAAAACACAATACAACATTTTCGGTCACCGTTCTACTATCACAACCACGACTTTATGGGCGTTCTGACTGCTGACACTTTTAAACAACAACTTCACAGCACGTTTCCTTGCTTTTTCAACAGGCTACAAAGCGGTAATCCAACATAACTAAAAAGAAAGTCCTTGCATTTAAACAAATGCAATTAGTATTTCTACTATTTGGGTAAAAACTGTTGTGCATCACTGGTTGATGAGTACAGTTTCAGATGAAAGTGTCGACAACTGATGACTCACAAGTGCTTTGTCAGAAGAATTGGTCATCCTATTTTCTCATCGACATCATACAGCATTTCAAGCACCAAAAAACATTGAACAGATAACTGAATTGCAAGTTTTCACAATTGTATACCGGACAGTAAGTGTTCCCCTTTTCCAGACTCAGCGAAAGGCGACCAAAGAGGTCTGATGGACTCAATATAAAATATAGTAATATTTCATTATAAATGAGTACCAAAGCTTTCGAATTTGTCAGTAACACAAAACTAGTTGCAAAATCAGCAATAATTAGAAGTGTAATTTGAATTAAACGTCGAAAGATAACCGCGTTCTTCGCATGCGGATCAGCAGTGGACGATCGGTAATGGCTTAGTGTGTGTTTTGGCAACTGGTTTATGTAGACCGGTAAACTATTTACAAAGGTGGTCTCGTAATAACGTTATGCTTTAAAGTTCACAAGATCTGTTTGGGTGAAATTATGCTCAAAGAAATCAATATCGTGTAGCAGATTACCATTCAAAATGGTTATCTCGTACGTTTTGTCGGAAAGCGTTGAAAACAAATGAACGACTGAGAAACTGGCACAGCAGTATCTCGCGAGCTAGTATTCCAATCGTTACCTTCCAAGGATGATAACGTGGCAGTCCTGATAGGATGAAAACTAAAATCAACCCTGAGCCACACATGTACATCAGTTAAGCTCATCGTTCTGCACTTGTAACGTGCGGTCGAAACCAGCAAGCGCGCACAGGTTGAATTTGAATTGCGTAACAGGGCATGCTGCTGTGTTGTCGGCGACGTTTTAGTTTTTGTTTGTGTAAGTCGTGTGCATAGCTTACTGGGCATTTGAGTAATGCTTGTTAGTGTTGTTTCCTTTTTCAGGAATGTTGCTGGAACACCTAGTTCCGAAGAACGCTGTTCCCCGGTGTCTCCACGTTGCCCCATAGTTGGTCCGTAAGCGTAGCGGACATTCAGAGTGTGACCAGCCGGCTTGCATGTTACACAATCAGCCGCGCACGTGCCTAACACTCTGAGGAAAGATCTTGCCAAATCAAGCCATATTTACGAATTTACCTCTACATGCAGATTGCAGTGAGTGGGCAGTACAGCAAGGGTCACATACATCCTGATCTCCCGGAACATTCCGAAATGGCTTCTGAATAACAAAATGGGGACAGTTTAGACAGCTATAACAAATTACTTGCTCGAACCCGGTCACACAGTAGATCCCTCGAGGGCCATTCGTTTCGTCTGTCAGACAATGAGCAAACTCACTTTAGTTGTTTCTGAGAAGCCAACCATATAATTTAAAAATTAACTCCCTTCGTCCAAGGGCTAATGGAATTGTACTTGGAATTATCTTGGTAATCCATTGTATATAAGTCATTCATCAATTATACATTTCGTTTTAGTATCTCATCCCTTCATCGTTCACGTCTTATTTTCCACACTTTCTTACTTCACCGCTTATATCGATTTTTCGTGCACTGATTAGAGTTCAAATATTCGGACCTCAGATTCCAAATTATGAGTGCTAGGATAATTCTACTATTTTGCCCATACACGTTCATTCCTTTATCAGTTTGGTTATTGTTGTGTATGTAAATGACGAGGACATACTAAATGTTGTCCAAACATGCATCTTACATAAAAACATTTCTGTTTGTATTTAGTTTGGGAGAAATTTAGGCCACTACCATTTTTCAACAAGAAAATTGGCACATGCATGTTTTAGGTGATAAGAACATGACCATTTTCCTAAAAATATATTGAACTGTAGTTTTAAAATACCCGGCTCACTATTCAGTTTTCAACGTGATCGATGACTTTGAAGACCACTAGATTTACAAGCATACCGAAATATCGGAGACTTCAAATCACGTGCTGAACTGAAAAACGTCTCATATGTTGCTGTGTATGCAAAACAACTCTAACATAAGGCGTAACTTTGTGTTTGTGTTTTGAAAACTAACGAATGAATTCCAGCTTGGCGATTCTGTCTATGAGGACCATACACCTGAACGGTCTCAGCATTTTTTTATTGGTTACTCTTAACACAATAATAATTAAAACAAATTTAGTAAGCTTATGATGAAATATTTTTATATATTATGATGAGTAGTGATTAGGGATGGTGGTGCACAAAAAATTGACTAAGTTTTGCCTCTTCTGCATACATGTTGCGGCATCTATGTTGTTGTTGAGTAAAACAGTACGTTTACAGTTGAATATGCTCTCGTTTGCTTTGAACAAAATGAATTAGAAGGTTGACCAAGTCACTAAGTCCAGGGAAGAGTTAATTTCATAAACAGTTGTTTTCGAACACATAAAGCTAGTTTGAGTCGATAGATTGTGGCCACTTCGGTCAACCGTCGTGGTGTGCGTGCAAATCTGAATTTCCAGTTTCAAGAATCATTATTTTTCGAGCACGCGCGTATTTGTTTGACACTATGTCATACAATTCATAATTTCTCCTCAGGGAAAAAGAGTGCCTACACAGAAAACTATCTGAGATAACAGCACAGAACTCACGCGTTGTCTGCAGCGGAATTTATAAACTGTGGAACCACGGATCTGACAAGACCCTTGGTATCTTAAGTCGTTCCTGGGGAAAATGTACTGGTTAGTAGAAAATACGTCAGATTCAAATAATCAGATGAAGATATGTGGGGAAAAAGCAAAAGTTCTGAGTTTCTAAAGAAATGAATTCGGTTAACTTTCACAGCACCTAAAGAAATTGGGTGTCAGTGGTTTAGTCGAACTATCAGCCTAACCTCAAATCACCAGCTAAGTTATTCAAGCCAGTTTGTTGAACCGTACCTTCCGTTTTTACGGAAACTACGAAAAAGATCATATCATTAGGTTCTTCGACAAATTTTTTGGTCAAAATGTGGGACAGAAAGTTGAAAACCAATGCGTTTTATTAAAACGAAACACTTTTGTTGAGCCTATTCGGGACGAGTCGTACACGTCTTTAACAAAATTCGTAAGGTTTTCTCTCCTTGTTTGCATTTAGAAAGAATTGAGCACAAAATAAGTTTCAAAAAGCTTCGATGGTTTTGTATGTGGTCCACATACCTGACGGCTGCTTTTGGCCATTGTCAACTTTCTTCTGTTTGTCTATTCTTTCAGTGAAAATGGGAGAAGCATAAAAGAAAAACACTCGCAACTATTCGCAACCTGCACATTCCCGTCTATTTCTAATATGATACCCCTATTTGCCGGTTACGTACGACAGTTCGTTTACCCACAATTTGACGTTTATGGCACTGTGGCCAATACGGTCGTATCATGAAAGCTTATCTGAATTTCGAATTCTGGGTTTGAAAAGAGCAAAACCTGAATCTCATGTTTCTTTTCGAAGTAAGCTGATGGAAAGCCCAGGTGGATGCAAAGGTTGCTGTCAGTTAAGTAATGTCCAAGGTACCAGCAGGTGGAAGACTACACAAAATAATGAAGGTCGGAAGAACCACTGACAGTTACGCTTTCTCTTGCATGCGAACTGATTCGGTACTCACAAAACTCTCATTCCTATCTCATCTCATCATTGATGACACTATCGAGTTTTTATAAGCATACCTTTGCAGCTGGTTCAATTTTGTGCTTACTGTGGAATGTTTGTCTTATAAATCATCATACTGTAATCATCTTCCGTGAGTTCAAAAGTGTTCTTTGTAGGCAACAGCAATCTACTGCCACAATATTCGCTTATTTTGAATGCGACCCAGTGGGCAGATCAAACACACATTTTTATAACTACGAAAACAGATATGCGTTGAGGATTATGTAACTATACAGAAGCTGTTGCGCATGCAATTTAAACTTTCTGTTTATGTCCTCTCCCTTGTTATCTATTTCAGGTCGTCCGCCTACGTATTACTTAACGTGTTCCACACGACATGAACGTCCCTAGAACTGTGACATTTGATTTCCCCTGGACTTACTTGTATGAATGATTTGAAAACCCTTTGTTGTTGGGACCTTGATTTTCGTGTTGCCATTGGCGTTGTGCGGATGGCCGCCTCGTCTCTGTATCATCAATACACTGGTTGTGATTGTTCATTACGTTTTTCCTTTGGTCTTGGATTGCGTCGAGACTGTCTGTGATCGCTCCCCTCTGTATACAGTTGTAGTTACGTTACAATTATTAACATCAACAACATTATTCCTATTGTCCAGAGGTATTATAAGCAGGGCAAAAGAGCGAATTTTACTGAGTAACCTTTATTTAAGAGTCACTGCGGTCAATACTGAATCACCAAGCGTCGCATATCGAGGGAGATGGTAGGTATATCTACATCACGTTCATATTACAACGATTAAAAAAAAATTGTTCCAGTTTCATACCATCAAGCGCTTTTCCACCACACAGTAGAATGAATACATGACAGTTGGGGGATTAACGTACTGTCTTAGCCTTTACATGAGTTAAGTGACGATTATTCAAATCCAAGAATTATCGATTGGTAGAACAACATTATTACTACGGATTTCAGTAGGCTAAGAGACCTGATTTAGAAAGATCAATGTGATGTGGCGGATTTTATGTAAGTGAACGACATTCACCCGGGTGCTGTTTTAAAAAGTACTAAAGCTGTAGACAAGCATGGTCTAATTCATTTTTCTATCTCTGAAAGAACTTTGATTACGTTGCAAACTGGATCGTTTGATCCACTAATTTACGGTGTTTAGTTTTCAAAACTAAATCACTCATGTTTTCCACTGACTCGCACTTACAAGCGTTGTGACCGCAAAAGACGCTTGGCCTGCAAATTCGTTTATTGCACGAACTCCCGTACAGGTCATGTTAAGCATGGGACCACAAACGCGTACACTCGCTTGCACAGCCGACGTGCATTCACATACATTGGTTGACAGTAGGTTGTTATTCGTCCCGGTGGCACTTCTCCCATAGTGCGTATACACTATTCCGATAGTCTCTTTTGGTCCATTGTCTTCCTGGCGTTGGGGTTTGCCCTTTAGTTCCCGAATGTGTGTACAGTACTACTCACAACGAAATTGTCTGTTATACAGCACAAGAAGGCATAGCTCACTTGACCCTATGACCACTTATTGGGTGTTCGATTACTGTTACTCAGGGACAAACATTAAGACTAAACTGAAAAATACCAGGTTAACTGATGTGGACCGGAGCGTAGGTCGCCAGGGTGATGCATGACTAGCGCTCAATTACGGATTTAAATACTCGGGAAATTGACGATCAGGTCAATGCCCAATTGCTTCTTATTGATCCCGTAAGGTTTCGTGCAAAATGTGTTGGGTCTAAGTGGTGCCCATGAAAAATTTCCTGAATGATTATGAGAAATCTAGTCCTTCGGCGGAATTAATTCGTGCAAGGCGTTTGTGCCTGCTAAGCGCGTTCCTTGGATGAGTGTTTCCTCCCTGAGTTCACTGTCTTGAGATTAGCATATCAGGAAGCTTATGAGAAGATATTGACAAGGTCTACGTCCTTCTGTTTCCAGAAGAGTCACAAAATTTGTGATTACCAATAAGGAAAGCTGATGTGGTAGAATTAGAACTCAATTCGCTTTTCAGTGCTAGATCGGATTTTCTCAACGAAATCTAGTGAAGAACCAACTGTCCCCATTTAGTACGCCAGAGATTGAGCTCTATACATACATCTAAACATGAGGTGAGTAGAAGACTTTTGAATAACTGACTTACAAGCAAAACGGAACGGATAAAAGTGCTTTCCAGTAGCTAACTACATTGATAGAAACTTCTCAGCCGATCCTCACAACAATAGACCTATGGCTATATTTGTAACGTTAAAAATCACTGATGGCTACAATGTCGACAAGCCTTTAGACTTATGTCAGGAGTAACCGTAAAGCCAACTGAAATATATTTCACTAACGAGTCCTATCAATAATAGTTATTTTTCTAAAAGCAAGCTACTCAAGAAGTTCACCTGAACAAGAGGTCAGCTGTCACCAATGCTCACCTTGTAATAGACATACTATAAAAAATCTATACAGTCACCTAATCCTTTACCATCGTTTTTATTCACAAAGGAGCTAAACACAAAAATGAATGAACTGTCTACTAAAAGACTTCTCAACACAGGTTGCTATCATTTAACCCGATTGAAAAGCCAGTCCGGTGTTGACTGACATTCTGTCATGATTTGTGGTCATCTGGGATGAATTACTAAGGGCATGACTTATAGGTGAGTATGTGTGGATACATGTTGACGGTCAATGCGACATTTAAGATTTCTGACGGTGTACTACATCCAGTATATTAATCTTGAATAGACGTATTGATATCACCGGTGTCATTTCTGACAAAAATGTGCAGGTGGTGATTTGAACTGTGTTATGATGGGGTTAGTTTACGCAGCCTTATTTTGCCCATTGCCTTAGAGCATCGCAGTTTCATTCATGAAGGGTTTTTGTGCCTAGCTCGTGTTGACTATTTCCTCTGCTACAGTTTTGTTAAAATAAAACAAACTCAACTGCATTTTTGTTTGTTTTCAGTCTGCTTGGTTAAGGTCACATGCAGTTTATTGTGGCTATGCAGTGTTAGAAAACTGCGACGTTAGCTATGGATCACGTGACAAATCAAGTTGTGTTGTGCGATGTCTAGAACGCGAAAATGAAATTTCACATATCAGACAACGTGAATCAGCTGGACAATTTTGGTGAATGGAATACAGTCTTGGTGCCAAAGTCATCGCAGTCTAGACAACGAGTTCGATGTATTTACCTACGTTTTGAGATAAAGCAAGTGGCGGTTGATGGACAGTGAACTTATTATGTGCGTTTACGTAAACCAAATCAGATGAATCAAGATTTTGTTTACCAAAACCTTGTTTTAATTCCTTCTTCTTTTACTCACTTGGTTGTCAGCACATATTTTCCGGGTTTTAGGTTTGAACAGAGTAGAAAACTATTTGTGTTCAGGAATCCTAGTGTTCAGAGTGGTTCAGAGGTAGACAATGCTGTATAGCTTGCAGATGTGAAGGAAATGTGAACGGAACTGAGTAAAACTAAAATTGTAATAAACCACTGGAGGACAAAGATGTCGACATCGTAAAATGATTCTGTTCCTCTTCAGAATCGACTGGTAACGTCAAAACTACGTTAGTAGATCGACACTTGTAAATATGAATGGATAGTCACGGCGATGAAAACAGTGACATAATGGGGTACTTTATAAGTAAGAATAAACATCATAGAATTAACAAATCTCACGTTGCCACTCAAGGAAACACTGACCGTATGAAAGTAATGAGAATAATTATGTGCTGCAACTAATCTATCCAGCACAATCCACGATACAAAGACAATAGAAAACATCAGACCGAAAACAAGGTCACCATTCACGTTGGACGACTCAGTAAACACAATTCATGAACAAGCTTTATGTGGGTTGACCAGTCGATAAAGAAAACAAGTAATGAGTAAGCAGGAGACGATAAATAATAGAACCATGCTTAACAAAGTTATTTTACGGCCAGTGAAAAAGGGCTCTTGACGCCATGAAAAGTTGGTAGACACGACTAATTAGCAGGACAATAAAGTTATGTTGAACACCTTTTGCATTGTCTTAGAGGTAGGAGGAAATTGTTTAGCTTCCGCTACTTCCTGGAAAAGTTTGCTGCAACGGCTTTTGTTGTTTAAACGTTTCGAAAGAAATGACAGGTTAATAACGAATGACATTTAATCTGCCCAAATCTCATAAGGTATATAATTCAACAACACCATCCCTTCTTGTTATCATTTTACGGCTTATCGTACGATTTGTCTATTGTTTTTTCTCGGTATTGGACTGACGCTTTGTTTGTTCTCAAATTTGTATTATGTACACATTTATATATATAAATATATATATATATATATACTGGTGAATAGTGGAGGTGTTCCGTTTTCATATAGATTGAACATCACCCACAATTGATCTCAGCTGTCACATTCCCGTATATTTTCCAGTCGGCCCATTTAAAAAAAAAACACTAGCCACGAGTTTCGTTCTCATTACAGCTCGTCAGTAGTGCATATCCTTACCACGGCCGGAACAAGAACTTTGGCCATACTTTCAGGAGGCAATCGTGTTGACCACTGCGCCAATGACTTCGCATTAAATACGACCGAGTTATCATACGTGAACCTTAACCCACTTCCGCTTGCGAGTAATGATCAAGTTGCCCGATCGTTTCGAGAAGAGACACAGTTACTGTCTGTTAATCGAAATCACCGTTCTCATTAAACTTGCTGAGGGATATTTTATACATATATATATGACTGTGTAACGACAAACTCAATCTCTTTTTTACAATGAAATAGTGTGTAAAAATCCTTTTGCAGCGGTAGTATTTGGATTGTTGTCTGTTGACAATCACTCTATTTTTGTTAAAGCGATCAATGATTTACAGCTAGCTTCCCTACTCATTAGTAACGCCACAATTTTAGGTTTACAAGCATCTCAGTAAGATTAAACTGGCTAAAAAATGTATTTGTATGAGGTTTAGACGGTTAACTAATTCTAGAGAAAATATTGCGAATGCGAAAACCTGATTAAGTCTACCAGGATACACATCAGTAGGATACCTTTAGCAGCTCTGTCCGTTTGATAACAATAACTGTTAAAGTTGGATTGCTCAATATATATGTGGAGTTTTAGACGCGCTTCTAGGAAACGTAACCAAACCGATTCTCTCACTTCCAACTGCACATTTTTGTATAGTTTGTGAAAACACTACATTAGGATGGATAGTCATCCACTGGGTACGTGGCACGGGAGTGAAATCTATCTTCCTAAACCGTCAAACACTTGCTAGATCGCTGACAAGGACTGACGCTGCTCAAAGATTTCACAGTGTTAACGGGGAATACAAACAGAAGCCTCCTGCAATTTGCCGTCATGTTATTGATTGGTCACGGTCGCTCGCCCCTACGTGTCCGTGAACAGTTTGTGTTAACATTACGACTGCCCTGGCAAGTAGGAGATTAGTCAGGCTGGACACAATGAGATAGAGGGTATGATTTACTAGCTATTGGCTGCAAGCAGCCATAATCTCTTGCCGGTGTGTTCAGTAGACGAGTGGCACTGACGGTTTGGCGAACATGGTAGTCACCAGTCCCAAGTTCCCATGTTTATCGTGTCCGTCTGTCTAATCCATTAAGCCGTGACTTTATCTTATGTTGATGTTCAAAAGTAGTTATAGGCCGGTGTGTGATCAGGGTGTGTAAAATGGTGTCTAGGAGAATAGTCCGTAATTCACGTAGTTTTTTTCTAGCCAAGTTGATTCGAATGTACATTGTTCTGTGAGTGTCTGGCTGTATCGTCAAATCACGCCTATGTATGTATGTGTATATATGCTACAAGCAGATTGTGCGATTTATGTCCTTTGGTTTCATTGTGAAAATATGAAGCGACCGAACAACGGACAAACTTTTCAATATTACAAGCTAAAACAAAACGATATAATCCAACTGACCAGATAAGACATAAAATCCCCCAAAATGTCAAAATCCGAGTTGGGATATAAAACGCATGTAGTCACAGGTAGAATACGGGGGCGAAAGTCTATGTTGGGTGCAACTTTTATGCAACTTAACTGCTTTCGTGACGTGTGTTTGTACTGATCACATGACACATGATTCGATCTACCGGACCTCTATCAAACTGTAGTCTAACTGGGCCATAACCACATTTGTCCCCATTTACATATTCAGATTTGGGGCGCATAAACTGACATTTAGATTGTCCGTAACCGTGCTTTGACAGCGGCTACCAGATCATGGCTGGGATGTCACCGTTGGTGCCGGTCAGGGAAATATGGAAATTGGGCGACCGGCCGGTGCAGTTTAGTGGCAATGTATTTAGGTAGAGAGACAGATGTCCTCCCATGAGATCATGAACCGATTGTGGAACCGATGTGCATTGATTAATTAGTTCTACCGATGGCAAAACTTGTATCAACTGCTTTTATTTAAAAGCAGCTGGTTGGAATTATAAATACATGAAAAATACATGAGAAAGGGAATGGTTGCAAAGCAAAAACGAAGATTTCTGGCAGACTGAAATGTTCTCATCGTGGAATTGTCAAGTGGAGGTAGTAACTATTAGCAGTGTCGTCTTTTGAGTTGATCTGTCAACCCGATAGATATCCACAGGCGAGTAGAATTAAGCTTATATATAACGATTTGACCGTGTTGCAGCTGAGACAAAATTGCCTGGTATAAAAGTGGTCAGGGGTCCAGCTCCGGATCTCGGAGGGATGATCATTACCCATATGCAGTTACAGGAGCGAAATTCGTCTCTAATGCTTCAGCGCACAAGAGTTGACTGTACAGTGTATCAGAAACATGTAAAAACGGTGATAAGCTTATGTGCTGTTCACATTAGGGAAAATGCAAGCATAACCACTCAGCAGCAACACATTTCTTATGCTGATCAGCTGCACAGATTCTTAATTCCCCTCTGAAGACGAGGGCTTTAGCGAGGACGGATTGATTGGGGAATATATTTGAACCCTTCATTGCTGAACCTATAATCGTAGGTTCTACATGAAAAGAAATTAGGATTTTCAAAACTTTAGACTAGCATAACTTCTGCGTTAAACCAACAAAGCTTATGTAGTAATGTGAACTAACTCTGATGTTTTTTCTGTTCTTTGCATCTTTAACACAATTTTCAATCAATCGATAAACAAAACTTTGAACATGAGCATTAGTCAACATTATCTCTTGACAAGTCGTTAAATCGAGTTTTGTTCTCATCTTACTAAATTTAAAAAGTTTTGGTGTAATTATCACGCAGTATCTCGTTTCGTAGTCAAACTACATGACTGAGACGACCACAAGTGTGTTATTCTTAAACCACTTTCTTGTATCCCAAACCGCTTAAGATATATTTACGCTGTTCTTTTTGTTGAGTACATCCACGAAGAAAATTCTACCATTAAAAAAAGCTTCATTAACCAACATTATTTTTCCTTTGGGTCAACTTCCTCCATTTACCTATTTGTTACTCCAAAATCTAAATGATATATTTCACCCAAATCTGTCCATCTCCATTTATATGACATATGTTTGACAAATGTAAGAAACTTAGGGTGGTAAACGACATACTATGAAATACATATCTGCAATTTAACCCAGTTAGTTGATTAGATGAATCATACATAATGCACGTTTCAAGTATGTATATGTAAACCTAATGTCTGTATGTTATATACTAGGCAGCAATATAAATGGCAGTTGGTCTACTGCCTCAGTAATGGTGCGCACAAATACCCAACTTTCAGTGTGGATAGGCACTACCTATCTGAACTCCACTACGTGTGGGTTTCAACTACGTAACCACACTCTGAATAGGTTATCAATGTCCTGATTATGGTGGAGTTGTTTTGCATTGAATTACGAATTGTACTCCGCTGTGAAAAGTGTCGATCCATTCTGGCAGTTTCATGTGGGCCATAACTGCGAGTAAAACACTTGAGGGCACGGCGAGCAGATGTACTAAGAAAAAGAGGTACGCCACTAAAAATGTGTATTCAGCGTGTATCCATCATGTGAAGAACGTTGTAATACTTACGTTTACTTGATCAACAATGCCTTTTACCAGACGAATAACATTAGCTTTCCAGGACACAAGAACAACTGAAAATTTGTTCCCCCTTTTGGAGCTGGTAGTTGGCTCTGTGTCCCGATTTGTCAAGACATTTCTGCAAGAAGCGCCCCCTCTATGTGAACCGAGTCTATTGTACAGATAGCATTAATCAAGTTGAAAAGCTGTCTAGCAGTAATATCCTGACCTATGAGTACGTTGTCGGTTGTCCATTGTTTTCTAACAGGATAAATTGAATCATCCATTTGGGATTGGTTTGCACACTAGAAAACATCTGTTACAGCATTCCAACGGCCCGAGAGAGGGTTACCGAGAACACATTAGTGGAGTGAATCAAACAGCCCCACTGGTTTGGAATGAGAAGCACAAAATTTTACTTTGAGGACGTCTATAAAAACGTCGATTCTAGTCTTTCTTTGTTCATTTTTTCCCGACATAGCCAACGCTGTTGTAATCCTAAAAACTTCCCTTGTTGTAATTATACAACCCTAATCGATAACGCTTTTTGATTCTTTAGTGTGGCCTAAAAACAATGACACTGTACAGGGATAGCTTGAGACGTTGTCTAGACGTTCCTAACGGACGAAAATGAGCTCATCGCGGTCCGATTACACTTAAATATGCTATCGAAGGTTTTTAAAGCGTTGTATCAAATTGGCTGGCTATAAAAGCGCATTCAAGTAGCTTGATGTCGACAGTTATTTCTATGAGACACAACCAAGACAGAAGCCTAGTAAAAGAACTTCAAATTTCAACAAGCTTGACTGCTCAATACCAAATTTACACAGAACAACAGTTTCAAAACGGATTATGTTCGGTCATGACAAAATAATTTCCAAGTGGTCAGTGAAACATTTTGGAAAAGCTACGACAAATCCTTGTGAATATGAACCGTGTTAGAAATGAATGGTGTCACAAGGATTGTTTGAACGAAGTAACGTCGTTGCCCGCTCGGAACGTTTCCATCTATTTTCCCGAACTTCATTTTGAACAATGGTGTCTTGTTATTCCACGGCAGTGATTAAATGTACTACATATCATTGCGCTTCGGTAATCTTACAGTTAATTCTATTTGCATCTAATGCTGTTATGCTGCATATTTTCGCCATATTTTATCTTCACGTGACTATTGATTTCCCACTGGCTATTAAGTTAGGACTGCGCATCACGCCTCAGTAACAGCTGGGAACATAAAACAACTTTTGAATAGGAGGCACTGATAAAAAGAGCACACTGAGAATTGTGCAGAGGGGTTCAGCTCCGGAGATGTAAGTTGGAAAGATGCCCTTGTTGTGAACGATTCCCAGTACGTACGGAAGATGGATGAAACAACTGATCCCAGGCAGATTTGGTTAAACATATCTGTATGCCACTCGATATCACGTGGATTCATTTGTCCACATCATCAATAAACAGTGAATACATTAAATTGCACGTTATTACTCGCAATGAAAAATGGATTGACTGCAATAAGAGATGAATGCCTATACAACGTTTGGGAAAAAGGAAATTTTCTAGATCGATGCCAAATCAGTGTTTATTTGGGGGAGATCATGAATGTCCTAGTTTGGTCTGATGCCAAGTTTATCCACAGCAGATTCCTCTTACCCAGTACAATAATTGTACAGAACATATAATCTAGTAAACCGCCTACCCGAAATCACTATTGCAATAATCAGCGAGGATTAACAGGTGCCTTTAATCATTTCGTATGACAGTTACCGACAGGAAGTTGCAACAATAACCCTCAATAACTTGTCTCAACTTGTTATTCAAATATCACTTTCATTTTCTCCATTCCCCAAATTTGCTTGCTCAGACAGGGAGATATTTTCGGCCACAAGGTGACCCAAATTCGTTACATTTCAAGCGAAACGTTCAAGTGCAGTTGTACCACGTTGAGAAAAATGCGTTGAGCGCTCGTTCAAAAATCCTCAGCGTGAAGAGGCTGAATTCCTTCATGCTTGACAGGCAGGTGATTTATTGAATGAAATAGCCAACTGCCGTGAGCGTAAACTCAGCTACAAATCACCCCTCGATTTTCAGTAAGTATCTACAAATAACGCACTATTCTCAGCTTATGTTACTAATGACTACTCAACAGTAGTATGAAATCATTTATATAGATAAATTCCATGACCTTAACCTGGTTTGAAAGTCCATACATTGTGTCTGACCCAAACAGATAAACGCAACAGATGCACACTGTTGCACAGGTTGGTTGTTTTAGGTCAGTTAAATAACTGCCAACACGCGGCAAACTTAGGCACAATAGTTGCACTTAACGCATTCTCTAGTAAAACTAGAGCATATCCGTTGACTTGTTTGTTTTGTTCATCCACCTTCTTTAAACGACCCTCCAGCATACTTGCCATAAGGATTAATTACCAGTTAGAGTCGTTGTGAAGTATCTTGGACGGTACATTCAACAGCGCTCTACGAAAACCCGAGTGTAATGCTCGTTTACGAAAACCTCTTCAAGAAGGATGAAACAATTATGCATTACAAAACTTCACTAAGGAAATAAACTTTAAAGCATGATCGAAATGGGCTCCAGAATCCAAGAAGAAACCATAAGATATTATTTTCTTACCAAAGTCAACATAACTAATCGAGAGAAGGATCACAACGAATTACACAAATCTGTCCATGACAATTCTTTACGACTTGCTGTGACAAGCCAAGGATTTGATCCGTATCGGACTAGGTTACATTAACAATGGCTGTATTTCCGATGGCCACTGAACAATTGGGATGAGACCCAGTTATAAAAAATCTGGTCTTCGGCAGGTTAAGAAACAAGAACAGAAAGGGCCTTCCCAAAACGGCAAACGCTCTACCAGCTGAGCTACGAAGCCACACTGGGAGCTCAGAAATTTTCGTAATTGATTCTCACCTAAATCATGAAATCTACCACACTACTTATAAGTAACATTGAACAATTGTTGGAATGGGTAAGTGATGGTTTTCAGGTTGGGCACCTGCACATCTGAGTACATAGAAGATAACAGAAATTATTGTTTGGAACGTGAGCAACCGACAACGTCGACTGAAGCCAAACGTTGTTCATTATCAAAAGGGTCCGTTAATCGGAAAGTAAGCGAAATAGCTGACCACGTTTGACGAGCTCGCTGGAACTTTCACGGATAACATGTTGCTGGATGAGTTTTTCTAAAGTAGAATAGTCCTATCCGTTTACTTCTTTTTAACTTGATTCTGAGAAGAGATGAGGCGGCAATAATACAACTTTTCTATTCTGTAACTGGAATTTGTATAGACTTGGGCAGCTCGATAATGTCTGTACTTTACTGTTATACGGCGGCAAATGTTACATGAAACATCGATTAGATATTTAAAAACTGTAATTTTGTTCCAACGGTAAACAGAGGTTTGTAATATTGTGCCTCTCTTTAATCCCAATTCACTCAGTGGTAACATCAGTTTTAAGGGGATTATAGTACGTCAAATTATCAATAATAGTATTGTAGATATTCCAGTTTTAATAGTGATGGCGTATCCATTTTGACAGTTGTGACAACGAACTGCATGTTGAGATGTATATAATTATTTTCATTGTATTGGAATGAAAATAACTTGTGTCTGATTTATCTATGAAGAAATCGCGGTGTGAAATTGAACCTCAGTGATATTTCCTAAACCTGACGCTATATCTACAAAATTCTCTCACTGTTTTCCCATTTAATTGCACATAATGGCCTCAAGGAACGGCACACTTCGGTTAATCTGTAACTTTGTTTGTTTACTCCAGGTATTGTTCTATAAAATAGATTTCAAACAACGAATCGATCTCCCTCAAATGAAGGTAATGACAACTCACTTGTGTTTCAGCAAACAACCCGCTATAGGGTTTAAGCATTTTGATTTGCAGTGGTTAATCATCCTTGGGTTATATTTGGAGTTTATTTCACGTAAAACTAACAGATCGCCCCGTATGTAAGTTGTGCTAACTTCTTAAGGGTTTTAACATTGTAGAACGTTTAAAATTATTTATTTTGATAATCTCGTCAATCGGATGCAGGTACATTCAACCGCAAAAGGTACAAGGAAAATCTACGGATACTGCCAACAACGTTCTCAGTAGAAACGTGTTTCATGTAACGAAAAACGGTAATGCAGTAAACAACTTAACCTCACTTATACCTGAGTTCTTTAAGTGGTTCTATTGCCAGCAGTACGGCCTATCGGGCTATGCTCTATCAATCAGACTGTAAATATTTACAAGTGGTCTCATACTTCGTTTATTCGACGGTAATTGATTTTTGTAACCAAGGGCAGAACTTGTGATCGAGGCTAAGTTGTGAAACGTCTAGCCTGTTTATCACCTTACAACATGGCTCGTATTCAGTCAGTTTGCAAACCAGTGAAGGTTTTATACAGTCTACAGGTTGATTTCTACTGTATTGTTGTGCAACCACAGCTGGACAATCGGTTACACACATATATCACTGAAATGTTGAT
The DNA here is from genome assembly GCA_014338405.1 of Paragonimus skrjabini miyazakii. Lineage (NCBI taxonomy): Eukaryota > Metazoa > Platyhelminthes > Trematoda > Plagiorchiida > Troglotrematidae > Paragonimus > Paragonimus skrjabini miyazakii. The sequence continues at coordinate 68,072 of JTDE01001850.1, read as the reverse complement.
ATCAGTCTGGTGGTGAAAGACCACATGCGAGATAAAGTCAACCAATGGATGTCCACAATAGATAAGAATGACCGCTTTTTCAAGAGATTCTGTGCGTGTGCTTAAGAAGTTAACTTCGATGACATACAAGGACAATTCTAAAATTTTTTAATAGAGCGGATGGGTGGGGTCAACAAATGGTCTTTTGACAGGCTTGGTAAAACACGACAACCGGTATATATATGCATTTCATATTGACTTGTCATTACCAAATTTATAATAACATGAGACGGCTTTTTTATATCGATTATTTGAGGGTGGATGGTATGGAGAGACGATTGATGGGTTAAGAAAGGTCACTAAATCCAGGGCATGGTTAATAACACGAGCGATTTTTTCTGAATACACAGGGCCGGTTTCAGTCGATTGATCGCGAAAGCCTCGGCAAAATGCAAGAATGTTCAATTGGGATGACGTAATTCGATTCTGAATGAACGACCCGGGTTGATAACGTGACCATTTGTCAGGATATGCCTTGCGATTGCGCACACTAGTTGCTTGCTTGTTTCAACGATATTGCCTTTCTTCGGTAATACTGAGTTTTACACCCATTTAGGCAAATGTTCCTTCACTCTGGAGATCAAGCATCTCTCGGTTCTGCTTATGTAACAATCTTTGTAGTTGCATGTGAATTGGCAGACATAATTCGAGGTGACGCCAAAAGGCTATTCACCTTTGATTAAAGGCAGAGGCAGTTTCTGGTTTTCAGCTAAGGCGTAGTTACTGGTGACAAGCGGCTTTTCTCAAGTATTCATCTCTAGTTCTGTAATGTCCATTCTATTCAACCCAGTTCTTCCGAAACCTGCCAGCTCAACAATTCTGCTCCAGCCCCTGATAACCCAGAGAGTTTTTCATGGTTTATGGAATACTGTACTCCGACGTTGCTAAGCAATGCGTACAACTTATTAAGACCAAGCTAATTATTATGTGACTAACATATGAGACGGGGGTTTAAATACAAAACAAAGACAAAAACTGATTACAGTTTGTGTTTACCTACATGATGTAGAGCTATGACAAAACCGCAACACTTAGACTACATATTTTGTGAATAACACGTTGACAGTTTGACGCTGAAGTAAATCCCACATTATTCAACTGCATAATACGAATTCAAACAGAAAAAAAACATGGAGTTATGTCATTAGTGTCATAAAATGTGATATAGCTTTTTCTTTAGATATTCAGTGATGGCCTCCCAACAGAGGCACAATGTTTACGAATACTTCCTACCCAGAGAGACTAGGACAATTCTAGGAAAGTTCTCACGGGAGTAGGAGCTGCTGAGAACAGAGTTAATCCTAACTTACAGCTCTATACATAAACTTATTCACCCTCCAGCAGAGAGCTCCATTTAACGATGAGCGAGCGGTGAAGATGTCGTCCTCACAGAAACAATATTCAGCTAAATCAGCTACTATTCATAAAGAACTTTTCACTCAGGGTCTGCTTACCGCAGAAGGTGGTGTTTAACTTAATGCACAACTTAAAGGACGACTCGGATGAAGTGCTTCGTGACTTATTGGATCAGCATATACGTTAAAATCAACTGGCGCCACAGTCCAGACGCCAGCTCTTCTAATTCACTCACACCGATCACCAGATAGGTGCTGCTTTCGTTATTCCCTGTCTATCTGTTTGTTCGCAGGTTAGACCGTTATATTTCCTCGGTGTGTTGGCTTACTCCTCTCCCCGTTTTCTGTCATTCCAACTCTCTTGTTTACCCTTCTGAATCGACCGACAAATTCTGTTCTCCTAATAACACACAGACAGATACACAATATCTCTCGATTCTCACATTTCCTTCGCCAGCCCAAGAATTATGAATTATTAATCTGGTCATGACAGGCTCTGTGCGATGATGACTATAGATGTGTTGTATCATTATTTTGGTGTGTATGGTTTGGATGAAAAGTTTGAAACGATGGTATGTAAAACTGAAGTCAATGTTTCCATGGCTATGACAAGTCGTGCTAACTAAAAATCTGTTTACCATCGTAAATTTATTCGGCATGACAATTTCAAAAATACTGTTAGGGCAGGCGTATTCTGCAACTGAGAGGTGTGAACAAGTTGGCCACAAATAAGTATTTTCCGTAGCAAGCCTTCGATTGCTTCGGGTTTTCAATTTTGAGAATTAAACCACCTTGAAACTAAGCAGAAAATGAACTCCTGTTTTATATATGTCATCTGGTTATTTTATACACAGTAATTATTGATTATGACCTCGACTCACATATGTTTGTCACGCGATGCTCACTCGCTTAAATGACATTTAGGGAACAAGCATTCATGCGTTAGTTCGTACTCTTAGGTATAAGATTGCTTAATCCTTGTAGATCAGAAGTGGACAAATTGTCGATGTAGTGAGAACTTGTCTTTATTTAGTTGAATGTTACCACTGTTTTAATGAAGTGTTTGTGAGACAACAACAGATGTTGGACCGGGAGTTGCAAACAGAGGATACTTTCGCGAGAACTCGTGCAAACCGTTTTATGCTTTGAAAGTAAGAAAACCTTGCTGAAAACTGTTCGCTTTTTTGTACTTACTTCTCTCGATTGTCTTTCATTTTCACCCAAACAGAGAGCAATATTGCATGTTTGTGTGGCAGATAAGTATTGATGCGTTTCTATCACTGATGAAGATGGTGACGGGGAATACATTGGATTGGTGTGGAGAATATATGGGTCAAATTTGAATCCGAAGTGAAAACCATCAAAAGTTTACATTGGTGAAATAAATACCTGAGGATCAAGTGGTTCTGAATGCAAAAAGGCGTAATAAACTTACCAGCGTTTTATGAAGTATTGTCACGTGATGTGACCAGGTAAAGTTATGGGCCAACTTGATGCCCAGACACCTGACTATGAAAGACATGGAAAAGACTGATCGATTAATACGAGTTGATCCTCATTTGGCGGAAGATTAGGATACCAGATACATTAAAGCTTCTTAAAAAGTAGAAATGTTGAGTGGGAGGAAAAGAAAATATTGAGCTGTCAGACAGATCGACAAGGTAAAATTTTGTTACTGACTGACAATAGTACTGAAATGCGCAGATTTTCACATATAAGTCCATCATGATATATGCAATCTTAAGAACAGATCTCATTCCCATAAAGAAACCTTACTGGGGAGATTTTTGCGCCGTGGAGATGATAAGTCTTCTGGGGTGATTTTGTAATGCAGCGCTGATTAGTGAGAACAGTTGTAATAGGCATGAGCCAATACTGAGTACCAAGCCTGAGGTGAGGGTGTTCTTGGTAATACAGTGTATAATATTTAGTTAAGAGTAAGTACGACAACCACCTGCCCTGCATGAAGTTGATTTAATGAATGCGCATTCATCCTGCGATGTCAAAGGGAAACATCGATCGCGCGACACCTGTTGACTTGTCGACCCCAAATGAACCTGCAGAAGGTGTTTTAGATACCTTACGCAAAAAAATCGAAGGTTTCTCTGGTTCACAGGGGCGGTGGCAATTGACAAATAGAAGCCACCCTTCTACGTACAGAAAGAGTTGTTAGTGCGTACCAGATTGCCCTGGTAACTGATGTGTATGGATGTGTGTGTGCATGTGTTTGTGTGGTAGTTGATGTTATTGTTTAGCTTCACATTGCCCATTGAACTTTGCTATATAAACCCATAGACTGCAATATATATCTGATGAGATGCAGCGGAATGTGCTCGCGTGATTCTGCGAAAAACTGTTTCTGACTTATCTGATCAAAAAGAAATCATGTCTCTGCACATAACTGCGACATTTATCAACGGTTCAGGCTAAGACCTAGAATAGGCCTGTTGGCCGACCCACTTCGTAAGGAAGAAACAGACTCAAGTTCCGCTCCTATTGGAACTTACAAGTAGTACATATCCTTGTCCGCAATGAAAATCTGCACACCCACTCTCGTGGTTTTGAGACTAGCGTGTTAACCGCAACACCAGTAACCCCAAACCAGGCATGACCGGTCGACCGTATTCAAGCACCCCGCCGCTATCTGGCGTAAATAGTGTTCAGATCACCCGATCGTCTTGATAGTATACAAAATAACTGTCCAGTTGACTTCACTAGATAACCCCGCGATCGGAAAGTTCTCAGTTAGGTTGAAGTTATGGACTTCATGGAACTAACTGAGCAGTGTATACAGGTTCAATGAATCTCGGAAATTCAATGCAAACGGAACGTCATTTTGTCAAAGTCCGAACCAGCGATCACAAATTAAAACTATATAATTTGTTTTTTCTCTTCACCCAAAGTTCATATATTCTATCTGAGATATGCATCACAATAGAGTTTTCATCCCTGTTAAACACGGAATGTGTTTACAAACAAGGAAACTGCTACTTTTTAACGCTCAGATGGTTTCAATATTGACGTTCATGCGAAAGTTATCGTGTATCATCCTATTCAGACCACTAACATGCACACTACTGTCATAATTGTAGGACCTTTTGACTTAATAAACTCCAGTCGTAATGCTGTGAACTTGCCACGTTCAAATTGGATCAAAAGTTCTTTTGGCGTATGAGTTCTATACAATCTTCTACTGAAAAGTTCCACAGGATACATTTATTCCGTTATTTTTTGGACGACCTCTTGAGTGCTCAATTCCATTTGATGAATTGCCCAAATATGCTGTTTTATCGACCAACAACATAACGAATCCACTCTCACCAACTGTTTCCGCTTATGGCAAAGACAATTTCTCGTCAGTATTTGTCTTCAACGATAGATAGATTACCCATATCCGGCCAGCTGTATGATACTCGAGAGACATATAGTCATTAAATCAGATCGCTTTTCAATCACACGCTTGGTCTGGGCCTCGTATGCCCATTTGGTTGGCGGAGCAAATCAGTGTATATTCACGATTTTTTAAACCTCATTTCTGCAGACTTCCTCACCGAGGTAGTAGGAATAGACGCGTATGTACCATTTTATATTCGATTACTCATCACGGATTAATAGAGCGTTCAGTGGCTATGTGTGCGGGGTGGTATATGTCAAAAGTAACCATAAAATGTTGAGTGACATCAGAGTTTTTCCGCAGAATATATGCAAACAAGCCACTATTTTGTACCTAAAGTTTGCTACATATTTAGATAACCTCTATGATCTGGAAATAGAATTTAGATTTCGTGGGATAAAATATGAGTGGCAGCTTCGAAGTTATTTATTCGATCACAAGATAAAGATGGTGAACTTGGTTTTCTCATCCTTCTGCTTTGCATCAATATCTCATTGGTCAGTTTTATCGGTAAAAGTGCACACCCTTCATTACTGCAGGTCAAGGTCATGTTGAACAATTAGGATTAAAGCTAGTTCATTCACAATCAGACCCATAGATGTAGGTACTTTTCGAATGAAAGACGTACAAAATTCAACGGTTACGTTCGGCAAGTATGTGAATGAGAAACTAATCAATATAGGTTTGATTTTCCAGAAAATCTGAGACCCGATTTTACAAGGTCATTCGGTTAATCAGGCTATATTTTTCATTAGAGTTCTCCTCGTGAACACCATTCACTTACTGATAAATGAACCGTACGTGTTTCAGTCAATTGTATCACGTGTGCTTGCTTCGATCAGCAGTTTGATTCCGTAGGTCTTGACTGCGAGTTTTATTCAATATGTCATTGTTCTCAGTATGAACAGGATTTAATTAGCCCAAATAATCAGTTAGATGTTTGTATTAGAATGGTGCTGAGAGGGTCCAGTTTTTCTGGAATGAGATCGCAACTACTGCGGTGAGTCCTATTGACAATCCGCCATCAGGGCTTTTCAGTCTTGTTACCGCAATCTATACTTTAACGCTGGACGGTATTTGCAGGAATACTGTCATGTTATCCGAGGACCTTGAGAGCATATACAAATGTTTATCGATACAAAGGATGAAACAAAACCTTTCCATCTACCAAAACAGTCGGAAAACATATTGGGCGATTTTTCACTCAGGTTTATTACCCTAACAGCATACCGAAAACGGTCAGAATACACAATAAAGACACTTGATGACACCAGTTGATCAGGTTGTTATCCGGGGCAAAACGTCACTTTCAGAAGAATTGGGTGGCCTGAGCTATTATCATTCATGTACACACTCCTGGATATCTTTGTTAGATCGACACAATCCAACCTATCGCCTACCGTTTATGGTCTGGTTTAAACACCAACACCATAAATTAGTTGGACAGGATGAGAGTGTAGCCTGTTTCTCAGATATGGTTTGCATCTGAGTACATCGGGTTTTGCTCTAGGTTGATCAGTCACATGACGGACTGAGGTGTTCAGTCATTAGCTGTCACAAGTAATGCAACCAAAAGTTTGCGCAACATGTAATAGCTAAAGCCAACTACCTTCGTTGACTGTCTATGGACTCCATTAAACTCCACTTGTTAGGAACCCACGTTATTTTCATTCTGAATTATTAATCAAATGGAGACGATAAAACGAAACAAAATAATCCTACAGTGTCTATTGTCATTACTCACAAGCGAAAGTGGTTGAGCGTTCACATATGACAATTCGATCGTGCCTAACGTGAGGTCAATGGCGCAGTGGTAAACACGGTTGGCTGATGAACTGAATGTCCGTGGTTCAAGTCCTGGCAGTGACGATGATATGCACTACTGACGAGCTCTAACGAGAGCGAAACTCGAGTCTAGTGTTTCTTTTCGAAAGGGGCCGACTGGAAAGTCTATGGGAATGCGACAGCTGCGATCAATTGTGGGTGATGTTCAACTTGAAATGTCTATTGTCTTGTGACCTTAATGATTAGGTCTAAGTATACGCAGTGCTACCAACTGATAACATTTGGTCACCTGGAGAGTTTTCCGTTATAGCATTGATGTTAATATGTTATTTTATGCAGGTGGCCTATGTTTGTTAATGGGACGATCATAATTGTTGATAGAAGGTTGACAATGATATACAGATTTTAGGCACCTGCAACAGTCACCTAAAAAAACCATTTGTAATTACATATGGACTTTGCGTAGTGGTATTGCATTTGTCATTTGGCTGATTCTGATGGACTTTGTAAATGGCCTGATGCAAGTGACTACCACCCACTTTATGACCTGTGTCTATCGAATGTTCGATGATGCTGTTCACTAACAATCACCCGGTTCTAGTCAAAAGCCACACTGTGTCCCACTCTGTTATCTGTCTGCAAAAGTATATCGCGGGAAATGTGAGAAGTTGAATGAGAAACATCAGGTTATATATAACAAATATATTTTTCTAGCACTTACAATTATATTCGTGAACGCAGTGTTGCCGACAGGCGTTTTCTTAGTGGAGTGTCTAATGGTCTGAATTCGATAACAAAACCGGATAAATTGACTGTCGAAGGCAGCCTTGAGTGTGAATATCATTACTACTCCTAAAGCATGTTAGCAGTATGAGGCGAATCCTGCTCACCAGTGTTTTGCGAACCACATTTCGGTTCAGATTGGTACTCCCCAATGATTTGCTATCAAACTTTTCCTATTCATGTTGAATAAATATTGCCGATCAGATCAGTCGTATGTTGATCAGCGTGAACAAATTAACCCATTACTACATTGAAAATCAGTCAAACTTGAGGAATAAAGCAAGATAGCTTGGGAATGAGAGCTGTGGCTCCATCTACACCCATTCTGCTTGTGTTATCTCTTTTCAAAGAAGATGACGTACATTACATTAACAGCAAATTTAGTGCCAACGTATGGGTACAGCATCGCTGCATTTTTCCGAATAGGTTCCGAATACTCTGAGTCGTTCAAAGTATTTATCAACTTTCTCTAGCTTGGTCTAGTTTCAAGGTCGATCGAACTGAAGGCTAAGTTTTGCTTTCTCAGCTTCTTAGTAGGTCTCATTAGACTGTTTTGTTGTTTGGTGCGAAATTCATTAAATAAAGCTTGTTTCTACAATATGTTGTCCTCTTGTTATAGACTTTCGTAACGCGATGTCGTAGGGTTGATACTTGCGGTAGTGAGATCAATTGTTCAGGAAACCGATAATGTATTCGGGAACACAACGATCATTTCACCACACCTTCCCTCCAGTGGATAAGGTAATCTATTAAAAAATCGTTATGCTCGGTTCGTAGACAGACTACACACCTCGACAAAGTTTCGTAAATCTTAAACGTGAGGTTATCTCCTTATCTGCACCGCGAGAATCTAGGAGTGTAAGAACAGTCTATTCCGAAACTCTTAGGGCAAGTTTAACTCCAGCCTACAGTTTTTATCACATGCTGTTGTGTAATGTATTCGATGGTGCGTGTAAATAATTGATATCTAGATCAGTATTGACAAAACTTTTACTAAAACTTTACTACTGTGTAAAGTAGACAGGAAGTGAGCGCAATCTGCGTTCCATTTTTTAAATTAACATGCAGAGCAACAAACATGCGCTTCCGATCAAACCTGTTCATGCATTAACATTGGTAAAAATCGGAAGTCTTAAATTGAAATTAGTGTATTTATGGCTTCATGTTTGTTAACAGATGTGCTGTCCTTCAACTTCATCACTTTGTACTATAAACAATTGAATGCTAACTTACTCTGTATGGTTTAGGCGGGTCAGTTAAATTTTATTGCAACCTAAGAGACTGAATTGAATGTCCAATACAAGTTGCTTTATGTGGTTGTGCATCACAGCGTTAGATTTGAACTGCGTTATGTGGAAAAGGAACTTGATTGTTTCGGTAGAATTCAAAGGGGGGACATTTAATTAATGACCGACGTTGACCGTAAGGTCTTGGACTTCACAACCAATCACATCTACGTTGCTGATTAATTTTTCTATCAGCTGACCAATTCGTGTTGGACGATACTTCTTGATTGAAGTATGTAAACATCGAGTCGCATGGTTCACAGAGTACTTTACAACCAAAAACAAACAAACTAAATGGTTTTTGAATCGGTACTTTACATTTCAGATCTGGATTAATCATGTGGGAATCAGTGATCTACATGTGTACTGTGGTTGTGACAAGAAAGCGTGTGTCCTTAGAACAGTCACTCAGTTTGCAGAACGACCTTTTTATTTAAAGGAAGTTCCTTCGAAGTTAAATCCGTTATTAGTGTAACGCTTGAGATGTTTCTGTGATACTCGGAATTAGGGACTTCGAATAGCCCTAAAAATCATACTAAGATTGAAACCTCCCACGCAAGTAATAAGCAGAAGACCTCGCACTGGTTGCAGTAAGCAGTTCTTATTCGTGAGACAATAAGCCGAATTTATGGATGTACAACAGTATTAAAGAAGTCATAGTCACTCATTGGCTGATCATACGGACACATACAAAGTCACAAACTGAATGTCAATTGGTGCAATACGGAACAAAGAAATAAGCGAATAACAAAAGGCGTAATATTGAGACGGGTTGTCCAATCCTGATGCAGTATCTTCAACGCGACCTTTGGATTGGTCTCTTGTTAGAACTCCTATTGTGTCGGGGTTTGGATAAGCAGTGAATCGAGTAGATTTTCATCATAGTTTCCTACTGACTGTGCTATTGTCAATTCAACTCAAAGCAAAATCCGCATAAAATTCATTTATTCCACAATTTTGTGACCATGTATCACACTCGCAAACAAATTCTCAGAACACACATACATCTGTCTCAGTTTCACAAAAGTCGAGTCAAACTACTCAGAAATGTTAGTGATTATCCAGCCATTCATGAAAACAGTGGGTTTGGCTTTCTCTTGGCCAGCACTTAGCGGTAAACAAAGCGACCGATTGATTTTTATGGAGGAATTCATGTTCTAGATGCGAATACTTAAAAACCACCTGAACGACACTGATCAAATATGGAACAGTCAGGCTAAAGTGCATCGCAAATAAATATTGGTAAAAGTTGAAACGATAAGGATAGTCAGAAAATATCCACGAGACCGAAACGAACTATGATCCTGAAACACCTGTTGTAGATCTGGGGTAAATGTAGGTAACAGCTATAATTATGTGAAGATCACTCATTCATTTCTGATCAAACGTGTTGGCTAAATAAAGTAGCAGTTGGAAGAAAGTCAACAATAATTGATATAAAGCGGTCGACAAGGACTTCAATAGAGTTTTGAAAATATGATAAAAAGCTAGCTTCTTTATTCCATTTGTAATGAAAATGGCAGCACAGCGCGAAACTCATTCATTAGGTTTTCCACTTAAATGCTAATGCAATGTAGATAGGTAACATAAAAGTCAGCCGTTTTTAACGGATTACCAGTCACACTTGTAAATCAACTTTGGGAAACTTGGAAACACAAGAGACAGCGCTATTCCAAAAGTGGAGGCTCCAGCGATAGTCCTGTAGTAGGAGACAACCAGAAAAAACATGCGCCAGGGTCCAATTAAGTCATGCGCATGACTTACACAAATAAAGACCAGAATAGCATTAACAATACGATAGCAAACTGTTACACAATTCAAATTCAATCAATGAGCGCTTTTTACTTTCGACTGCGTCTTCTCTCTGCTTTAGCACCATCCCTGGTGCTCCAATATCTGTGTTAACCGGCTAGTGCTCGTGTTACCAAAGAAGACCGAATGCTTGCTCACCTTTCGGTTGTTCTTGTGCATTGTTTTTGTGTCTTGGTGCTTTTCTATCCAGGGACATTTTTATCCCGGCAGGGTCGCCAAATACATGGTATGCCTGTCAACAGGAAGAACGAGTGTTCACCAGTAACCGTTTATCGATAACACAACACTAATCACGGTTCACCTAATTGGTTTGCCCTCGTTTGGGGCCTCTTCTTCATAGACTGCACAAACCGCCGACTTACTCGCCTTCCTCAAGTTTATATTGCGCCTCACAAGAAAGCAGTTGCAATCGCCTGAAATATTTTATCTGTTGTGCATTTCTTGTACACGAGGAAGTTTTTGCGTGAATTTGTGTGCGAAAGAGCGTTTTTTCAAGAGGACCGGAGTATGTAATCTGGTCTGGAAGGGGATATACATCACTGATACTCTCTAGCACAAACGAAACTCGGATCTAGTGCTTCCTTTCAGAGTGAGTTAGGCGAACACTATATATGAATGCAAAAGCTAAAATCAAGTGTGAGGGTACTCAGTTTGAAATATAACATGTTTTTCCGATTTAATTTTTCAGGTAGACTGTGGGCTGTAAAATGTACCTAGTAGACCAAAACACCCACATATTAATTTTGCCTAATCTACTTGTTAGATGTTTGATAAAGTTCGATAGGGTTCCATTTTTAATTAACGAAATAACGAAATAGTATTCGTTTGACAACTGTTAATTACTCATGAAGGACAGTAGAAACGTTTCCGACTTTGTCCTGATTGCTTTTGAAAGAAGTTCAGGAAACGCGTTACATGATTCCTTTGTAAACTTGCACAGGCTGTGAAATAGTAGTTCGCTATGATGCTACATACAATGATATTGTATGCCCCAGAAAGAGAATCAAAAGCTCATCCGGTGCCCTGTCCTCGCAGCGACAAATATTTGCTCTGCAGGTATGTTAGACCAGAAATTCAATGCAGTCATTATTGTATTATGGAAAAATTACCAGCCGGATAGTTTTCAATCGAGAAAATGATCACAATTAACCTACAGGATGTGATGTGGAGAAGGAAAATGTAATCATCCGACGTTGCACAGGAGATGCTCAACCATCGGTTTTAACAATCAGACATGTTCACATTCACGTCAGCAAGTTTACACAACTGGTTAACCATATCCGGCTTGTTGACAGTGAGCCTGGAAGAAAAGCTCCGACCAATTCCCGTCTGTGTGTTCATTCTCCTGAAAAGGCCTGTGGCAAACGGATGAAAGTACGCCATCTAGCGTGACACACAATTAACTCGATCACATTCACCAACAATACAACCTAACCTGTATTGTCCATTGAGTTGCTCTCACTCAAGCTTACCGTGTGGTCTACAGAAATCTAGTCAGAAACCACAAATTGTCCAGGCAAAGTTTACTGTCCGTCTCAGAATCGGATGGCGTTTGATTTGGCAACTGGATTCTCTTTTCCCACAAAAATAGTGTGCAGCCCTGCAGTTGCCATCGGTGAAGGTCACACCATTAGTCTGCATTCCGAAGAAGACGCGGATTCATATATTTCTGTGAGGTAATTCTGTGTATAACTCAAAGCCACTTGTCAGTAAAATCAGGGATTTAGGGTTTGAGTGATTAGACTATAAGTGTTCGAACCTTTATAACGATTCCGATGACCCGGTGATGTTCTTTTAGATCGATCTTTGTTTTTTAACCACTGTTTCCAATTCGGTGGAGCTGTGTTGGTCTCATGAAGAGTTACGGAAAATAGTTGTTTATCATGGTTTTCTTATAGTGGTATTTTGATCTAACAACATTTGATCAACGAATAAATACAACTTTCGTTGTGCCCTTGGATGTTGTTGGCCACATACAGCCTTCTTCAACAAGTCTCAAAATAATCTCAAATTATGTTACTGAACATTATGATTACGCGAAAAAAGAACGCAAATAATATTTACAATCTTCTACTTGACATTTTGAAGGGTGAGTGCGAGGCATTTGGCAAACGTCTGTTCCTCGAGGACCTATAATAAACCCGCCTACAAATTAGTACTTAGGTAAGAAAAAACACATACAATAGGTTAAGGAAACCTGGAGATAAACTAATTTTAAATTATAAGTAAACTTCTCAAACAATTCGCTGTTCAACAGTTAGCCTTTTCAGGAGATGTTTGCCACATTACATCCTTCCTATAGATTGAACATCACCCACAATTGATCGCAGCTGTCACATTCTCATAGACTTTCTAGTCGGTCCCTTTCGAAAAGAAACACGAGACTCGAGTTTCGCTCTCATTAGAGCTCGTCAGTAGTGCATATCATCGTCACTGCCGGGACTTGAACCACGGACACGCTGTTCATCAGGCAACCGTGTTTACCACTGCGCCATTGACCTCACATTAGGCACGACTGAATTATCATATGTGAACGCTCAACCACTTTCGCTTGTGAGTAATGATCAGGTTGCCCGATCGTCTCGAAATGGAGACACAGTTACTCTCTGTTAACTCCAATCCATTACCCCTTGACTAGGACTTCTCTCCAAGTTGAAATCACAGAAATCATTGACTTGTTGAGCGGTATTTGATTACTGATGAGTAGTAGGGGACTTCGATGCTATGCACTGCTGACGAGCTCTAATGAGAGCGAAACTCGAGTCCAGTGCTTCTTTTCGAAAGGGGCCGACTGGAAAGTCTATGGGAATGCGACAGCTGCAATCAGTTGTGGGTGATCTACAATCTATGTAAAAATCAAAATCTCCTATTACTCATCAGTAATATCATTCCTCTGTTGGTTATTTTGAATTAACCGCTAATCCTTGTGGTGAAGTTATTAGAGTTCTAACAACGATGACGTTAAGATTTAATGTTTCTTTTCAGAAGGGGCTGACCACAAAGTCAATAGGGGTGTGACCGTTGCGATTAATTGTGGGTGGTGTTCAACTGAATTCAAACAACCCACCACCACCTTCCAGTAATACGAGAAGTACCAGTAAAGTGCAACAAAAATCAAAAAGAAGGTTAAAAAGTACTTCCCATTGAGGTGTAAACAATTCACCGGAGGATCTGAAGTAGAATCTATCCCTCCCCCCCCAAAAAAAAACTCGAGTCTGCAGGGTTTATCTGCTTGTTCTGCTTACATATTTGAGTAATACCTGCACTTCTATAGCTGCAGGTTTGTCGACCGGCGAAACTTTTAACTTCAACCAAATCAGTGAGTACAGCATGAAAGACATGAATATATACATTCGGAATCCGCTGTGGATGTTCACATGGTTCGTTTACCTTGTTCAGCATCAGTTGACTCGATTGGTTACACGGTGTGAGATATTCAGTGTAGGAACTGGACTTCTAGTATATGTATGAGTAGGCCACTGAAAAGAAATTGTCAGTACGTGAATTGAAATCAACATTATCCATCAAGGAGCTTTTGTTAATATTATACTAGGCCACATTTCACATTTGATGTTGATTGTCATTGTCTAGTTATGCAATGACGTTTGTTTCGGTGACAACGTTTGCCAACCAATAATAGGTGACGGACAGACAACAAAAGTATGTGACGAATTACATCGCCAGATCACACGAAAATGTCGATGCTGCTATTTTTGGCTCACCTCGAAAACTTAATGGACTCCGCGTACCAACTTACTCCCTAAAGATCGTCAAATTTAACACACTGTTACATTTCACTTGACCAAAAATACATCCAAACCTTTCAATTGGGATCAGAGATTACCTGAATAGGATGGGTTGCATTGCTTGATATTTTAACCCCATAGATGTAGGAGCATTTTCCGAGTGAAGACAACATGTTAGATTCCAAGTCTTCTTCTGTTGTGTCTCGCGGTAACTCTGTGATTCAGCATTTGATGACGTGAAAACACACACGTTGCATGGAAAGCTGTAAAAGGGTAAACTAACCCAAAGCTGTGATGAAAAAACTACAGAATAACTGATGAATACCGTATTGATTAGTGAAAGTGGGAAATATGTAGGAAATTTGGGCAACGTTTGAAAAAATTATAAAATGGATGTAGCACATAACAGAAACTCAATAACGCTGTCCAAGATGTAACATATAAGTTTAGCTTGGCGATTAAAACAAACGACAATTGCCAGAAAGCCGTAATGATGGTGCTTGACTTACCCCTGTCAAAATGATTTCAACAAGTCATGTATTGTAAACCCCCAGACTGTTATCCTGACTGTTTAAGTTAAGATAGTGTTGGCACTCGTTAACTAAGTGCACATATGCGTGTTTAAAGTATACCAGATTGAGCCGAATGGGGGTTGTCTGCACGTCATTCTGTTCATTCCACGTAAATGCTTAATTTTACTATCTATTGAACGGCTGAGTAAAGCGAAATGAACCGGGATTTTATAGTCGGTCGCACTTTGATAAGGGCTCTTCTATATTTACTCTGTCCTATCCAAGCGAAGATACGAATGATAAGATCATTTTGCTACGGGTGCAGTTGCAAGACCAAATTTTATGTGAACATATCCTAAAGCATCATAACAATAAGGACTAACTGCAAATTAAATGTTTTGACCATTGCAGCACAGGCCATTGTGTAATCAACGTGTAACACGACCAGGGTGATGATCCCCAACTTATGCACCAGAAAGATTGATTGATAACCATTTATTTATTCGTGGTCAAGCCAGTCCACAGAATTTTGGAGTAGTTGACGTTTACTAAACTTCACGGTTAGTTATGTTGGATCCTAGCAAAGAAATTCCCTGTCATAAGGTTGCCAGATAGGATAGAATATAAACCGCTGGAAGTCAGACACACGTGAACTGATGTGGACAAAAGTCGATTCAATATGAGATAGCGTTGCATGCACTTTTTCATAAAGCAACAATAACATAAACGTTAGCCTTGGTGACAATTCGACAGCTTTTGAAGAGCTCGGTGCGACAGACGTTAAGAGGGATTCACTCAGCAGTCACGGAGATTTACATGCAAAATGACTTACTAGGGACGCTCGGAAAAGATATCATGGTGTTGCGCTTCAGAGCTAAAATGGAAGGTAGGATAGGTTAAACTGTTCAGAAAAATTAGGCATGCTTGCTCAAACTGAATGGTTGCAGCCATGCTGATTATCCCAACGCATGTCCGACCCGTATTTCGCACACAAGTTCCAATCCACCTTGTTAATCATGGATCTACTATCAGATGTTCTCCGTTACACCTTGTAATGAAGACTGCGCTAGTCTCGTTTAAGTAACGAGATGGTATACACCAAGATAACCAGTCAAAATGTCTACGCCTGCTTTTTTACTGGTTGGACAGTAAATAAAAGACTGATCGATTTTACACCATTCTGCGTTGGCTGTTGCATAACAATAAGATTACATGCAGCTTGGAATAACACCAGTCTGCCAGTGTTAACAGCGACTGATCTAATCCAGGAACGAATTTAGCCAGTCGAACTGGCTTTTACTAGGTTTCCGCATAAGGTGTAAACGAGATCTTAACAATTCGTAGCAGCTGGAATATCATATATAGAGGAATTGGTGTTTTATCGCTTTCCGTCTTACCGTTAATGCGTAAACAAACTGGGTTTGGTCCGATAAGACCGCAGTATCATTTCTCCCCAACGTGGCTTCAAATAAAGTGTTTAACCATGTTTTCATGGGTTTCTTTTGAAAATATGACGTTATGACAAAGGTCCTTTCTTGTTCCTGGTCCTTTTCCAGAAGAAAGGACGCGGCTGCTTTCGGTAGACAACCCTCCATTAATCGATTATTGCTGATTTGTGATTTGAGCATATCTGTGTTAAAATCTGGTACCGAAATCTTTACTTCAGTTACTGAGTGACCATGCTGTTGCTTTATGTGTATCAGTCTCGACTCAGAGCCAGTTAACAACGTTAGATGTCGAGCGAGTGAAGTCTACGCTTGCTATTAGTGCCGACGTAGCAGTTTATCGTTAAGACACCTCATAATAACGGAACATATTTTAACAGCCAGAAATCCGAGAATAATCAAGAACGTTGATTTTTTTCAAAGCCAAACAAAGATACTGAAATTATTCTACTCTAGAAAATTGATTACGTAACAA
This sequence comes from Paragonimus skrjabini miyazakii, assembly GCA_014338405.1. Classification (NCBI taxonomy): domain Eukaryota; kingdom Metazoa; phylum Platyhelminthes; class Trematoda; order Plagiorchiida; family Troglotrematidae; genus Paragonimus; species Paragonimus skrjabini miyazakii. The sequence goes on along the minus strand of JTDE01001850.1, from coordinate 51,440 downwards.
AATGCAAGTCATAATAAAGCGGAACGTTAAAGCCCTGCAAATTCAAACGGTACAATCTAAAATACTGGATAATTGACTAGATAATTGACTTTGTATACATTCGGTTCATTCGAACCACAATTTCAGGACCTTACGGACTTTCCAGAGTTCACAAAGCAGGCATACCTCTACAACGCACTCTAGATAAGTATAATTCACTAGACCAAACGTTTTCTAAATATATACCATACTCCACCGGACGCATCAGGGAGAAGTTATCAAAATGTAGCTAACGGGATTATTTTGAATTTTGTAAGATAGTATAATGACTCGACTTACTTCAACATCAAAGACTTTCTATTGGCACAACATGTTCACTTATAAGTGTCACACTGAGAAAGACAACAAACTGGTTATGTGATTTTATTGTAGCGAACAACCTAAGCATCCTTATATCGTCGACAGAAATGAAACAGCAGTTGCATTTTTAAACTTACAGCATACAGTTTAAATTAAGTAGTGAGAAACTATATCAGCAGATGGATGGCATGACAAAGGGACGCCTGTTGAGATTGTTGTTTGCAGACAACTTTCTGCCAGGGTTTGAAAATGATCACTTAGAATATGCCATCCGTAGATGCATTGTTTATAAGCGACATACGGTTGTATATATATATATATATATATATATATATACATATTGTTACCGAACATGCCTATGCCACGAATATCTTAGCTGTTTTCAGCTCTACCCACACAAAAGCAACAGCTACACTATAAACTGAACTCATCCTTCAATTGGTTCATTTGGCGCCGCGCCTGTGAGTCTGTTCAAAGTATGGTCTTCAGGGAGGAGACTTGGAATGGGCAGTATATCCGTTTCAACAGCTTTGTTCCTCTGATGAAAAAGAAACATGATAAACTGCTCGACTGATATATCTATAAGACTGTGTTCACCCAATAAGATTTCCGATTAACTGTGTTTACCATATACATTATTTATGCGAATGGTTTTACGGAGTGTTTTGTAGACAAGATCATTCAATGGTGCAAGACGAAAGACAGAGCGTATCTAGCGTAAGTCAACTCAGTGTCCATTTCGTTATCAATCGAACGTAACAAACTTGCTGAAACAATCACTAGGACACTTAACACTGTTGCCAGTTAAACACCTTATGCTGCCAATTTGCATAGTTACTACAACTTTATTCCAGTTTGTGCCTACGGCTAAAGAATACAGTGCCTGATTTTGAGGCCTAGTTATGTGCATACTATTTAAATTAATCCTATGCAACTCATCGTCAAGGTCGAACGGCTGGGCATTTGTTTGAAGGAATCCATGAGCGTCGTCCAGTGTGAATAAATAGCGGGATCATTAGGACAATTACGAGCGCATTTGTGATACATCTTGTTCATTCGTATTCTACCATCAACGCGACCTATTTCCTTCGTCCAATTCATCAAGTCAAGGACAGTCAGTCAAAACATGGAGACTACTGATTTTCGTCCACTGCTGAGGCATTCGAAACTCGATTGTATGATTCACCCGTTTGGACACAGAGGCGCTTTGTTCAAGCATTGCGTTTACCTTGGCTCACTACCCACACCATGATTGATCAAACAGCCACGATTGCATTTGTGTCATAGCTGTGACGTAATTGAATCAGAGCGTTATCCTCATTTTTATCTGTGACCTGGTTGATCATATTTGAACTGGTCACTCCAGTTGTTCGTTCCGCTCTAACATTCTTGTGTCATGTGAACATTGTGAAAGTGGAATGTTAACTTTGGAAAAGAGGGCTTTCTGGGTAGCCATTTCAAGATATACAAACATAAGCCATGTATTGTTGTGCGAAAATATTTTTCTATGAATCTTTGCTTCCCGTGCAGTTTTATGTTGACGTTTGATAAAGTGTTTGCGATTATAACGTTTTGCATTTTCCTGTTTGTTAGTGGTTGAATATTCTCTCGCATAACTTTGATTATCACAAGCGGTCAAACAGTAAATGAAATACGCTAGACACTCGCTAGTCAAGAAAGGGCTAACTCAAAAATTTAAATGCTTTTAATCAATCCAATTCGATTCTAACATGAATAACTTATCTATGATTAGCACCGCCCAAATAGTGTGAGATGCAATCGGTAAAACTCTGGATTTTTGATCATAGAAATGTCTACTTTATGCAGTTTTCACCGAAATCTAGTTCAGATCTATGATATTTTTTTGTGAACTGCAGTTGTTTGTGAGCGGTTTCCTTGTTTATTGACAAATTGCTTTGTTCGGCTCTGAGACAGTGACGGTTTGGTTTAGCTTTTTAACCATAACCAGTGATTATCTATTACTCCAGAGGTGGCGGCGATTGATCCGTGTAGTTTATTTCTCCGTACTACCATGTATTCAGTAGTTTCAAACATCCTGGTGTTAAAAAGCTGAAATGTACTTGACGTTCTTTTTGACAAGGGAGAAACTATTTATCAAAAACTATCATTATCTTAGGGCGTTCTGACCAATACCGCACTCTGCAAACGGTCGGGTTTATACTGCTAACAACTTGTTTCCACCGCTGTGATTTCGTGTGTACGACGTCCACTGGGTTGCAGTGTTGTAACATTTGCACCTGCAAAATATACCACCGTTTGTGCATCGACAGGTGGATGAACGCTGCACATTTTGTTGTCGTAAAGATCTTGAACAGACCGCCCATCGAATAAAATAATGGACGAATATTCTTAAAAATATAAATATTCTAGTCAAAACTGAGAGAAAATATTTCGCGAAATATTAGCATTTCGATTTACTTTCATCAGTCGCCAACGTAAAACCAGAAAATTTTATACAAACTGCACATAGCAACAGCAACTGAATGAATCAACCACATCAGCGTCAGCACCTATTGTGCACACAAAAATGGCCGATGTTGTCTGATTAGTGTTGCCTCACTAATCGCTAAGAGTTCCTGATTTCTGTTATGCAACAGTGGCCTGGACGATACGACATGGTCAACTAAGTGGTCGGTTGCTAAGATGTGTTTGGCTGTCGATGAGACCGGCTTCTTCGAGCTTGTTACAGTTAGCAGGTCGTTCTTAAAATTGCAGTTGAGAGCCACTTAGAAGTGTGCTCCGCCAACAATGATGCAAACATCGATCTGTCCCCTCTATGTAGACATCATTGCAACTGCAACGGCAAGCAATAACGTGCTCAATTTCATTCTCCTATGTCACTTATGTTGTCACTCATTGTCTGTGACATGAAAACATTGGCATAGTAATGTAGTGCCAAATTATCTAAGGACTGTCTCGTTTCTGATCTGATATCTGCCAGTTAGTTTTTGGGTGAGGTACGATTAGGAGTATGTTTAGTTAAAGGACCAAATGTGACATATATGGGACTGCATAAATAACACTGTTCCTACAAACTAGCTTGAGCAGTATCTCACTGAATTCAGTGAAAACTTTCAGGTCAGGGGAAACTTACAATACATCAATATAAGTTTACCTCCGTGTTGAACGGATTTTAAGGAGCACAGATTGATGCATCAAAAATGTTTACAAAACTTCAGTTTCACGAACAGTAAAATGCACAAATGTGTTAAATATAGTCAAGTGGGTTTAGTTTGCAAGACTGAGAAGGAAATGCAAGTGAGCGTTGGCATACAAAGAGGGAACAAGCGCAAATCAGCTAGCAACGGGATGCTAGAACTGGCGATTTCGGTGTCAAACTACATCCATGTTGTCCAAATGGTAACGCGGTTTAACAACTTGAGATATCTCTACGAATATATGTACCAGCGAAATCCCCGTTCAAGTTCGGCTGTGATAAGACACTAAACGATTCTTGCTCGCATACCACGTGATACATTCAGCGGGTAAATTAAATGACAGTGAATTGGACTGAGGGTGAAAATTTTCAACGACTGATGTCAAATCCTGTCGGCTGAGATGTAGCCTGAGGTGCACATAATACATGAGGTTTCCTGAGTAGTGTTCTTCAGACATAATATGAATCGGTCTTTTTACCACTGCTTGCGGCCCAACTATTTGTACACATAATCTACTGGAAACTCTAATCAGCATTAGTCGAAAAAGTTAAATATTTTACTCAAGTGAGTTCGTACCGGTAGGCTGTACACCACATAAAAATAGTCTAAATGAAATAAATCAACACCTATCAGATTGCCATCTCCAAGCGTCATACCGGTGCTCAACACCCTCGAAGCACCGTTAGAAGACAAGTTTTGGGATGATCGTTCCGGTGTCTCGCTTCACACTATTCTGAAGAGAACACCAGATTTTACTTCTGTAAGTCATTCGCTACGAATGTGACAACAGTAAAGAAGTGGTCAACGTCGTTGTCTCAGAAAGCCTGACCGGACATACAGTCCCAGCGGTGGCAAAAATACACGCTACTGACAAGCTATAACAGGAGCAAAACTCGAGTCTAGTGCTTCTTTCCAGAAGAGTCTAACTAGAAGGTTTATGGGAATGTGACAGATGTGATCAATTGCAGGTAATGTTTAGCTTTGGACCACTGTATAAATTAAAGTGATACTTTACGATTTACTTCGTAAATGTTTCTTTTGCAATCGTACCACGTCACACAAGCTATTTTACACAGCGATCACAATAGAGATTGGTATGTTTTCTTGGTTTTTAGCAAACATGATGACACTCTACATCCCAAAAACAATGGCTAACTCTAGATTACAAACGAGTCCCGTATTCCTCTAAAGCAGATGCAAGAACACAAGAAAACTCTTGCTGAACTTGGATAAGGTGTCGTACAGTGATCTTTATTTGATACTGTAATTGTTTACTAAACTTTTTGAATAGTGACGTTCCTCTTTTAGCTCAACTAATGTTATCCAGTTCGAGGGCAACTGTAAATCTTTTATTACTCAGTTATCTTAAATTTGCAGTGTGTAATTCAAACAGATTCTTTGAAGGTGATCTGTTTATTCATAAAATATCTAATAGGATAATGCTGCCAACACAGTTATGATCGCCTACCAGGGATGTAATTAATGGCAGCATCAGTCAATGTAATCACATTCTATCGAACCACGTGCAATGAAAGGCCAGCTGGATTTTCCTACTTTTTGTTTTATGTCTTTTCAGTCGACTTTTCTTAAGTCACCCAAGAAACTACCTCACTATTTATTTCAAAACTATTGATTTTATGATCAATGCAACCGTGTGAGTTTTCACATAGGTGTTGTGTACAGTATGTTGCTTATTGGTTAGCTAAGAGTATATATGTTAAGTCTTCCGTTAAATTCAGCTGTAGGAAAAACTGGCCGACTACGGACCTTTTTGAAGACAACGTCAATATGAGAACGACTAAAGTCTTCTCTTCGTTGCATCGAACAGTTAACACGTGACATTATGCTAACGCACTTTATATATCACTGAGTATAATAAAGCCCGGTAGATTCAGCTAAGAGGAAATTTGAAGACGTACTGATAAAACGTTTCACACACCATACATCTTCAAATGAATAGAGAAGAGTTAAGTTATATAATGGAAAAGTGTAGATGCTACAGTCAACACAAAGACTTCCATCTGGTTTGTATAAAACAGTGGTTAGTTTGGTATCGTCATGACGAAATTCATTGCAGGTTTGAAAATGAATATTTGAAATGTTTTGCTGTTTTCTGTACTAGGTTTCACGTTTCCTTAAAATTATTCATATTGATCGGTACCTCTATAACTCATCAGAGGTTTATTTCATCATAGTAAAATATGATTTGTGAGATATACTGAAAACAAAAATTGCGAACATCATCGTAAGTAGAATGGATCTATTTGGAATTAAACAGTGAACCGGTGTAATAAATCTAGTATTTTAGATGATAAATCCACCTCGGATTCACTCATCCATTCTGCTCCTGAGTAACTGTTAATTGAACCCTACGTTTTCGTGGCAAAAATCTGTAATCGATTTTGACAACATTAGTACAATATTCTACAGCCATTGTACTTAATAACTAGCCAACTGGATTAGTTGCATAATTATTTTTTTCCGGTTCAATATAGTTGTTATTCCTATAAGCTTACTCGATGACGCTGACGAACACTTCGGGTACGGTTTGTGTAATCAGTGCTTTCTCGGTTTGTATGCACTGACAGTGTTCACTCGGCGTAGAAATTCATGTGCTTCGTGACAGCCAAACACTGTGACGTAACAGCAGAACACATTGTTCTATAACTACTTGATTAAACTTAGTTCATATCCCATCACAAATTTCCCGTCCAACTCGGTTATTTTCTTTTTCTCTCTCAATTAACTGTTCCAATCACTGGGGTGAAACCAGAGGCCCAGGGGCGGCGCGGTTTCCAACTGTTCTCTTAGACGCCAATATAAAGGTGTAGTGAATTCGATCACTGTATATATGCGTGACAGGTGCGTACGCTTTTGCGAGCCCACTAGTTTCAGCTCGAGCAGTAAATCGGTTTAGCTGCCGCGCTGAATTTAGTTAATCAAAGAAATCAATCAACAAACGTATCATTGCTAATTTAATGCCATTAGTTCTTTGGTTACGGCTTCTGTTTGAACGAGTAAATGCAATCAGTTTATTGCTGGCGTTGCCTAGCCGATGGTTTCCAAGGGCAAGGGTCAAAGATAGAAATATTATGGCTACCTACTGACGACAGAAATAGTTTACATTTCTAGTTGAACTATTGCGGCGAACACAAATGTGTACGATAACAGCCTCATAATTTGTACAGACATGTTGGTTAATTTGGTTGATTTCAGTCATTATTTTACCAAATGTGAGATAATATGTGTTTTTATTAACGGGTATAACGACCAATGAAATCTAAACCAATACCTGAGCTCACGTGATTTTCTAACCAGTTAGTATCAAGTCATTTTGGTTGAGATCACGCCTCATGATGGTATGGACATATTGATGTGACGACCCAACCCGGGGGTTCCTAGTCTTTTCACTAATGGTGATAGATCACGTATTCGCGAACCATCTTATGAATAGGTTATTTCAACGGGTGGATGGGGTTTTGTTCAAATGGTAGAAAAATAAAGAGAACCGGGCACAAAATAAAATATAACGTACCATGAATAAACTCAAGAAGTAAGGACCAGTAGTAAAGGTAAAGTGATACATCATATTTGCAACAAAAACATTAATTGTGAATGCTTGCCCCAGATTAATGAAAAGGCTGTGAAAAATGTGACAGTGAGGTTTCAAGTTCGAATATCTAACTATTTAGGTTGAATTCATCTACGCACCGGGTTATTGTTCATTCAGGTTTAATTAGAGAGATTTTGTTCCTAGAAACGTTTGTCCGCAAAGTGCGCAGTGTTAAACCGCTTCACAAATCTACTTGAGAATCGCTTATATTTTAGGAACTGCTCTAATCAGTCATCTCTAACTGATTGCAGGACAAGCTCTAGGTTCAGGTGCAGGTAAGCAGTAGGGTTTTGGTTAATATCACTTGATAGTCAATCACAAGTAATCACAGCTTTGAATACGTAAAAGCTTTTCAACCAGGCTCTGTCGAGGTTCACTATCACTAGAGCTCGTCAGTAGTGCATATCCTTGCCACAGCCGGGAAAAGTACTCCGGCTATGCTTTCATGTGGCAACCGTGTTGACCACTGCGTCATTGACCTCACATTAGGCACGACAGAATTATCATATGTGGACACTCGACTACTTTTGTTCGTGAGTGATGGTCAGATTGCCCGATCGTCTCTAAAGGAGACACAGTAAGTGTCTTGTTGAATCCAATCGATAACCCCGCAATTAAGACCACCGAGAGAGATCGAAATCTACGGTCTCACTAAACCTGCTAGGCGATGTGTTAGCTTACTGGTTAGTAGTAGGGTATGTGGTAAATTTTCAACTTGAACATCGCTCATTTGATTGCAGCCTATGCACTCAAAGTTATAACTACAGTACGCCTGCAAATTTGTTTGAGAGCATGCTTCACCGTGACACGTTTTTTAACTCACAGATGGGAGTGTTGCTTGGTGAACCGATTTATCTCCAACTTGACAAAAGCATGAAGCTCCAAGAAAGACGTGACTCGGTGTGTTTAATCTAATCAGTCTACAGATCAGCGGGCGGCTTCAACGCCGTAATACTCGGTTAAATCGTTAGGAATTGTAATAAACACGACGGAGTGCGAACAACTTAGACGTCCACAGTGATGCTACCTGGCATGAACTAACTCCGAAATCTGGGTATTATTTACATGCTACTGTAACTGAACAAATAGACAAGCGGGTTCTGTTGAACCGTAGAAAAGACACTGTTTGGTTACATATCAGTTTGACAATTCATCTCTATATAAACTAGAAAACGCACGTTTGAAAACCGTGTGTAGTAATTCCGCCGCAAACTGGTCACAGTCTTCATTTGTTTGTTAATACAATCAGAAAATACAACTAGCCTTCAGTTTGCAATATTCCGACTCGTGTACTATTTGGAACTGGGCATTCGGAGAACGTCACCCACATCATGACAGTTGCAATCGGAAGTGGCGGATGTTCCTTCTGAACGGCTGGTTTATGTTTTGTCAGCCACACTGAACGTCACGTGAAACAATCCTTAAACATGTGATGAAGTAGATGTTGATGCATGTGCGGCTATCAACGATCATGAAAAACAATTCGACTGTTCAAATTCATGTGGGTGTAATCGAAAGCCAAACTCACAGGACACTGCAATGTAAACGAATCTCAGAACACGTCTGTGAACATTGTTTTGGTGATTCATTTAATAGGGGACTCCTCAGGTTCGTCAGTGACATAAAAATCCCCCCGAGTCATAGATTTTGGATTTATACTATTTGATCTGCTTTCAGATCTTGCGGCTAGAAGTTTTCTAAACCTGCTTGGTATATAGTCTATGCACATTACTTACTCTTATGTTGAATTGTGACAGACTTGTAACCATATCACGCTAACTGAGGTTTGGTTTCGTGTAGATATTTCAAAGTTAGCCAATTCTGGTGTATATGTAAGGCACTGATTGTTCAAAAGTAGAGTGAAGTTCAAAACAACGGAAGAAAAACAAAAACTTTACGACGTATTTCAAAATGTATTTTCTTCCTTTAGTTGAATATTTATTCATAATCGCGTCATTTTAAACTTTTAAAATATTGCATCATTCGAAATAAAATACTGAGATCTCAACAGTGATATCTAGCATAAACTTGAGATTTTTTGCCACCCGATCGCTTGTTAAACTTTTGTGCTAAACTACAGGCTGTGATGCATGCCGCTGGTTTGTACATAGCCACAAACCGTATCTGTCACAGCCGGTTAGGTTTTGTACATTGAACCGATAATTAGGTGTACGAACAGTGCAGTCAGCAGTGTGGTGATATTTGATTTAAATATCTAACTGGTCAATCCAAGAGAGGTTCACAACGGTAAAGACATACGAGGATGGAAAATTGTATCAATTTTTATATCCCGAATTCTCATTGATACAACCAGTAGAAATTGGTCATCTGAAGTTGACGATGTCTACCTTGACTGTTGTTGCAGTCAAGTAGCGTTTCCTTGAGTAGAATGAACGTTAAACCGTGTTTCTGGATAACCAGTCGGAAGTGCACATTTGTTTGCCTCAGACGCTACGACTCATGATGTCTATTGACAGAATTGTCCGAAAAAACGTTAGAGAACGACTGAAGCTGGAAAGTAAATACCTGATGCACATACTTTGGTGGCTTCAGTTTACTCCGGCCAAATATATCTCTTGGATTGATGCTACGCGTGATAACTCATTGTTTAGCGTGTTGATTTTACGCCCACGACGATTTGTCGGCTAATGTGCGACCTAAAACGCAGTAATAAACCATAAACTTCAGGGGATATTTCTCAGGGTTCTTACAGGGATGTTGTATTCAAAGGTGCTTACATTATGCTTCACAGTGCAGCCCAAGTTTGCTTTGCAAATTATTTCCCGAAACCACAAATTCATCACACTTGTTAGAAACTAACCATATAAAGCTGTTTAGTAACTGACAAAGTGGGCGGATACTTATTGTAAAATCTGGCGAAGTACCTGGAATATTGGCGATTGACGGACAACTGAAGACGTTCAACAGGAAGGCAACAAGTCAACTTGATAATCATCCAAACTGCATAATGTCACTATAAAAGATTTCCTTGTGGTTGCATGCTTTCTTTTAGTTATACAGAAGAGAACTAATGTACTGAATCTCACATCTGTAACACTGCTGTGACCGCAAAAGTCGCTTGGCCTGAGAATTAGTTTATTGCGCAGACGCTCGTATAGCGCGTTCACACTATTTCGATAGTCTCTTCTTGTCCTTCGTCTTCCCGGCGTTCGCAGCTTGCCCTTTTGTTCCTGAATGTCTCCTGTGGGTAACATACTACTTGTGAATAGTATACTACTCATAACGAAACTGCCTGTCATACAACAACACCACGAAGGATTCACGGGGTACAATGATCAAATGGGTGACAAGTACGAGAATAAAGTGGTGAACTTCTGACCGAGGTAGAACTGCACAACGAAATTCGCGAATCAAGTTAGGCACTTCGAATACGTACCATGTTCGAAATGACTAGTATGGAGAAATAGTTTCTTGTTAAATAATAGTTTGTTATAAGCACGCTGTCATTTATACCGATTCAATCGCTTTTATTTTAAACAGTTTTTGTTTAAATCATGGTAGAAACTGGGATTGACGAGCAGTCAATGATTTTGTTCACTTAAATTAAACGTCGCATATTTGATCATGACTTTTGCACTCTGATGCACATCCTTGTCATTTCCTTTTCGAAAATCAACTAAACTTGACCTTTGTTTGCGTATTCGCTCGTCGGCATTGCATACTTTTACCGTATTTATTTAATGACTAAGCCTTCACCTAAACGACGCTGCCTGCCAGTTTGAACCACAGAACTGTTCCGAACAACTGACCAGATGTGTTCTACGCTCAATGATGCAAGATTCCCATATTTTTATGGACATCTGGCTTATCCTATGCTATATTGATGTTACAACGAACGCTGGTTTGCGTGTAAATAGACAGGAAAAAATATTATTGGCAAACTCCGGTGATTCAACCACCAAAGGATCCATTCTACACAATCGCGAACGCAGTCTGTATGACCATTTTGTCTCTTACGTTGCCTGTCAGTGCACTTGCAGTTGCGGCGAAGTCTACACAGGCAGACCAGATCGACAGCTACCTCGACGAGTGGCAGAACATGTCCCGAACTGGCTAAAACAATTCGTGACACAACAATCTGAAACCGGTGAACCCGTCACTCGAGGCTTCTCATCATTGATTGTCAGCCACCTCATGATAACAGGTCACCAGGTTGACCCATTTAGATAATTCAAAATATTCTCGCGCCATCAGAACTCAAAGTTACTGGCCTTTAGCGGAGTCATGTTGATCAGAACTCACCAGTCGGCGCTGTCTGCACAAAAGTGGTTGAAGCAACAAATAGGGTTGCCGTGGTGGTGATGATAATACGTGGTGTGACGGTAGGCGTGTCCATACCCTGTCTACTGCTATTTGTCTTTCATATATAATTTACGTGTTTCACGTTTGCGACCGATGAGACTAAACGAAATATTAATATATCGCAACGTATGTCTTTTTTTGCACTGATGAAATACTATTAGCACATATTTTATCGATGTGAGCGAAACTGAAACCTTTCGGATCTGAAATGACATACTTGCTACAAACAAGTTATTCCGGTTCTCATCCTAGACCTATCAGTTAAATGTAGTTGGATATCCATTTTCTGATAGCCTTCTTTATACACGGATCGAGAGAAAAACAACAGCTCTGATGCCTTAATCGTCTATGTATTCGAAACGGTGTCTGGGATGAAATGAATTACAAGCTGGAAGTTGAACATCATTTATAAGTGTTCTCAGTTTTGCTCATATATACATGTTTCCATCAGCTACTTTCAAGAAAAGGATCTGAACTCAGTGCATATCTTTGCTTCGATAGAGAGGTAAACTCAGGTTATGCTTTCATAACGTAATCGTTTTGACCACTATGCCGTTGATCCGACATTGACACGACCGATCTATCTTGTTCAAACGCCCAGCTACACTATCGACGAGCCCTAACGACAATGAAGCATGATTACAGTTATCATGATAAGACATCAATGTTTCACACGGATGTCTTTTTTTCAATTTTATTCTCAACAGTTATGTTCCCCAAATGAATTCGGAAACAAAAGTGAAAACCAAGAAAATGCATGATTTACTGCCTAACTAATTTCACTGAGGTTCATCAGGTACACAATGCCACAGAGAGCTGACCAAAGTTAGTGCGTGGATATGCATAATCATACAATTGAATAATGGAACAACTCATTAACTGTCAACATTTCAGACTGAAGAAGATGCCTGACTGTTGACAGAAGGGTGTTTGCCACCTGTGAACAACAAGAGCTTCTGTTAACTTAATTGGTTCTCGAAAAATCCTAATACATGCGCTTGACGAGAGCAGTTGAAAGGAGGCAACGGACAGCCGAATTATGAGAGTAGGGCCAATCTGTATATCTTACAAACCGGTTTACCATCAACGGAATCAAAATGTATGCCCCACCTTTATGCTTCAAGCATCAAAATTATGTTTCAAGGAGGATATCATCAACAAGTAAGCAGTGTTGCAATGGGAAACTCGCTTGTTGACGTTTTGACGGATATATTTATGTCACACCTTGAGGATTGACTACCGTCTACTGTCGAGCACATAACTTCACATGATCGATATACGGACGATAAATTCATAATTACTATTAGTGCAGAAGATGCGGAGATTGTACTCTCGGCGATGTATTAAATACATCCCAACGTGTCATTTTCAACTTAGCACGGGAATGATCGATCATTCTGGACATTCTCATAATGCGATGCTCAAACCGCACACCCGAAAAATCTGTTTACGAAAAGATTATATAAGCTGATCAGTAGTTGAACCTTAGCAGTTTTGCCCCAGTTCATTCCGATCATACTCTAGTTTGTGTTCTTTTTCACCCACCAAGACAAGTAACAGTATAAACTACAGCGCCTATAAACGTTAATACAACTGAACTGTTATCCCCGTACACTCACTGGGCAGCACAGCAAACTGGACAGTGGTGCAACATGAGTCAAAACTTCAACCGAGTCGAGTGTCATCCGATGGTTAGCTTACAAAAGTGATGACGTGATGAAACAAATCTCACGTGACTTAGGCCAGAAGTCAGCGGGACACTACACGTGGTCTTTACCACAAGTCGTCATTAAACTAACCGGATAGCAATCCCTAATTTGAATCTGACATCAATTCCATACGTTACACTTCACCGTATTCATGAATTTACGCCTGAGTGGTAGGCCACTTGCGTAAGAAGAACAACATTTGCTCTTTCGACTAGTAAAGTTTGGTCTAGCCTATGGTAAACGTTAGCCAAACTGACTGATGTAACCCAAAATCTTCCATCATACGTTATTTTAGATGAGAACCAGTTGCGAAAAGTATTGGTTTCGGTAGGATTAGAAACAGCGACAGAAACAACAGGCCCGAACTTGACAAACGCTGTACCAGCTGAGCTACAAAGCCATGCCAGGAGCAAAGAAGTTTACACATTTGGACTCAGTTACCCGCCCAATCCACTGTGTCATATGGAATCTACCAAACGGTCCAGCGGCGTGAACGCCCAAGTAGAATAAGTAATGCATACTTCAATTGTTGACCTTTGGATATATGCTCATCTAGACTTATGCTTTTTAGGTCACTTAAGTGACAAACAATCGAGGACCCTTTCAGTTCGCCGAGGCTGTTGCTATTCACAGTTGGCAACAGAAAGACATGACCGTCAGTCTAAAACTGCGATTATATATATATATATATCTATGTAGAATGAAGATAAACAAGTGAACATATGTTTCCCATAGTTCGTCTTTAGTCCGGTACAGTTATACAGGGAATGGATAGAGTTAATTTGAGATGTCGGTCGAACCCACTACACAGAATCTAGGTCACTTTTCAATCAATTGGTGACGGCTTGATTACGTCGCTCTCGTCCATTGGTTTGATTGCGCACGTTGATCATCGATTCGATGAATTTGTGGTCATGGTGGGTGCAGCTCCTCAACAAACCACTTTTAATGAGATATTACCAGACCAAGCAGCCTGACTTCGATAGCTTCGGCAGAACAAAGTGTTTTCAATTGAATGGTTTTTGTTGGGTTGTCTGGATGCGTTGTATCCCTTCGAGGGCTTGATGTGTTTTCACCTGGTGCCAGTTTCCAGCTAAAGGAGGGAGGACAATACTGTTGACCAATCGAGTTTCTCCAAGCCTCAGCTACCGTGGATGATTCTCCCAAATTTTTTTCGAAAGTTGTTTTGAAGGTCATCATAATGGGTGTGTGTGAGACGCTGATAAGTTTGCTGTCTATGTGTGCGTGTGTGTATACCTCATATTGAATGCCTTTGAATTAATCTTGTTCATCTTTGCCAGCTGACCATCAGCACCGCAGTATCTAACTGATGGGGTGCATCGAAATTAGTTTAGCAGTAAATCGTGCAAACTGTTGTCTTTTAATTTTGTCATTCGAACTTATAGTTCGACTCCTGTGATCAGCGCTTATGCGATTGTGTTGCCTGGTGATTCACTACCGTGATTGGATTAATCATTGAAACTGTGTCTATTGTTTACGAACCACCCACTTGTTGGAAGTGCTCTTCTATCGATTAACAAGATATTATAGCAGTCGCATCCGTACACTCAGTTTAAATCACCACCTCTGCAAGCAATCAGCAGGGATACAACACTAAATCTGTCGTCCACATTGTAAAAACATGCGTTTGGTGTTGGAGTGGATTGAATAGGACGAGCCCAGCGAAAATCTTTTGTGACAGCGTAGTCCGTAGACGACCTCTGCAGTGGAGATACTTACATTTGTTACGTATGAGGCAGCGCAAATCTGAAGCAGTGAATCACTTCCAGTTTCGGTGCTCTTAATTGGTTGTTTTCTAAGTGAGTTGTTGTTGCATAGTTGGGTGCCCATGCCAGACTCATCCCTTAAGTTTTCTGTTCTGAAGTAATTCCTTATGGGTGTATTTTATATATTTATTAAATGAACTTTTGCCCGTGTATTTTTCTCAGTTCTAGTGATACTACTGTAATACTCTTTCGCACGGTCAGGTTTACATTGGTGCTGTGAACTTTCTCTAATACGTACAATATTCCAACAACTCCAATGATTTTGGATGATCAAGTGATGATCTGCTATAGCACTTACAAAATTGTAGATGAAACGTTAAATATGAACTCAATGGTTTACGTCTCGTGAATCTGAGCTCTACTTTCAGTCAGTTTTCCCCCTCTGTTTCCAGGAAAACAATTCAAATCTGAGTACGCCGTTGTGGCAAAACAAACTGTGAGTAACATTTTCCAGACTGTCTATCTGGTTTGTTCTTTATTTCGGCATATCTAACTATATCTTGACATTTGTGATATTTATCCACAGTGCTTCGCCATGGAATAGAAGTATACTGTGAATGTAACTGAATGATGAGTAGCACTTTCGTGTAGATGTTATTTATGCCATTATATATCTAGTGACGCATTCTGCAAGTTACCCCGTTTACAGAGTACCATCAAAACCAGCCTTGAGACAAACCGCATTGCCCAGGATGTGACAGTAAAACCAAATGCTAGACTCAAAATTACTGTTTAGAGCTGCACCGGACGTTGACTGAATATTACATCACACAGTCGAACGTTTTTCGTATGGTTGATGTCTATGATTAATTTATGGTCACGGAGATTGCAATGACAAAAAAATTGTCCTACTAGAACAAATTTTAAGATTGAGTAATCGGATTGCAATCGATTTGTTCATCACCAAAGTGTACTGAAGGCCTGTATTAAACAGAGAAACAATAGTTTGCACAATGTATCACTAGAGCACATTTCGCTGCATCTCATCAAGTGCATACTGTAGTCTGTGGGTTTAGATTATAGAGCTCAATGCACGTTATGTAACCAAACGACATAATCAACAACCACATGCACACACACTAATACGTCAGTATGCATCAGTTACCACGTCAATCTGGCACCGATTAAAAAATCTGTCCATACGCAAGAGTTTCCCTTCCATTCGCTATTTACCACCACCCTCACGAACCGGACAAGCCTTCGGTCGTCTGTTGCGCAACGTATCTGAAAGACATTTTCCAGGGTCAGTTGAAGTCGACATATCAATAAACGTCAAGCAATCTTTGCGATCTGTTACGTTCTCGCTTGGTTGAGACACTGTGATATACATGAGCGAACCCAAATTGGTATAGGTTTGTTGACCCGACTGAGTAGTTGTCGCCCTCTCTGTCCTTTTGAGTGGCTCGGAACCCGCACTGGAATTCATAAGCAGTGTAAGCGGACAACTTGGAGTGCTTTAGTGTCGTTTGCGCAGTGGTTGGTGTATGCGAGATACGCGACATAATCCTCGGCTACTGATTTACGGTAACACGTTCCAATCCAGGCCAGATGATACTCTTTGATCCTTTTTGCCAAGTACTTCGTCGTACGGCCAACATTTTTTGGAGTACAACAGCATGAAAACAGATACACAAGCATTGATTGGTCTTTGATTGGTAGCCTATCTTTCGGGCTCAGTGTTAACAGCAGCATTTTAAGTAATCAGCTTGTAAATATAGAGAGTAGAAATGCATTTCTTACCGATAGGTAGATACAATTGTGTAAATTGGTTCGCTGCAATGTCGCTTCCAAATGGAGGTTTTATAGACAGGTTTTTTCAACAGACGAAATTTCGGTCTTCATACATGTCGTGATGAAGTGCTCTTGACAACCACTTCCCTGAACAAATTTTAAATCACCTCGATTTTCTTTTCTAATGCGTCATCCAAACAAACTTTTCTTGCCTTCGTCGCTAGGCCGCATTTCGATTTTTTGCTTAGTTGACAAAAAACTGTTGGGGATGGCGCATTGGTATGTCTATGCTAGTTCAGGATAATATTGACCTATTCAAAATACCGTCTGTTCAATCTGACGTTTGAAAAATGGGATTCTTCTTCTGAAGTGAAGCGTGTGCCGCACTGAAACATCGATGTATAATTGCTAGTTCATCGTGCGGTTGTATAACAACAAGTATATCACCAACATGTGAAGACTGAATCGTAGGCTGAGAATAAGATCCCAATTTTCCCCTTACTATTGTTATCGACAATAGTTATGTATTATACGATTGATATATGTTCTCATATAATCCTATGTTATTTTTAGACATTCCTTGACGAAGCGGAAAATTACCCCATGGTTTCTCCATAGATTATTAAACGGAATGTCCCTCTTCAACGTTGTTATGGTTGAAAACCGATTAGGAGAGTTCAATATAACATGCGTCATGCACTATTGGAGTGGTATACAATGTACTCACAAAAACAAATAACTTATACTTAACCTCATTAAATTATTGGCTAATAGCTCACATCACCACAAGGAATTCCAAAATAAATGGTAGTTTTGTTACCGTCGCGTGTTATAGCAAACCCGGTCAAACGCCTTTCAGCTAAACACCTAACCAACTCAAGAAGAAAAACGCTTCTGTACGGTTGACTCAGTTCAGAGCAAAATGAATTTTTCACATAAACATATTTTTGAACATAAAACGAACACGCGAAGTGAACCACAGTGAAAAATCGCATGCAACTTTCAGTAAGCAGTCAAAGGATGCTATTACTGTTACGAACTATTTTTATCTCATTGTTAGGTTATCTTCGAGAACTTGGATAAATAACTATATCCAGTTAATTTGGTTTTACATGGTAATGTATTAGGTGAGACACTACAGAGGTGTAAGTTCCTTCACATACTCCAGCACGAACAGTATGTGACAGTTAATGTACGATTAGGGAGCAATGTTTTCGTTAAAGTACACCCAGTTGAGGTTCTATCAAAGTAAAATCGTTGTTTCAAAACAGAGTAGTTGTTCCGTTAACTCCATTTCCTATTTATGCCTTTCTGAAAGTGGATTATTTTCGTTGCTAACACCAGAAACGCTGTTTTACCACTAATGAAAACCTGACTAAAATAAATATGTTCAATTATTGAGACCCATACTGCTCTACGAGGTGTCTGGTATACAAAATGCGATGGATGGTACTGTCCTAATGCATTTTTAAGAGCATGACTTTATGTAGGATGTACTGCATAAAAATAGCTTGGTAGTGTGTGTGTAATATGTCTTCGAACTACTTATATTATTGCCTAGTGAAACTTTGTTAAGTAGTTCGCCTCAACGGTAAGATGGTTACGTTGCTACCGTACAAAGTTGACTTATTCTCCTAGGCCAAGTAGTTCACAAGTAATACAATTATTCTGCAATATACCGAACAGACTGCATTAAGAGGAAATCTAAATCTTACACTATCTAACTGTTCAACGCACACTGCATTAAACAACACTTTAACATTGGATTGTATTTCGTAATACGAAGACTTTTATGTGGTCATAAAATAGGTCATCTTGTTATAACCTTCACTGTAGGTTCACGTGGATTTAGTAGGCTACGTCGAGTTTATACACAATGTGCCTAAACTTTTCGCCTGGCTCCGATGTAGTGTATGTATGTATGTGATCTAATGTAATTAAGCACAACTTTGATAATTTGTCGTATTAATGATGACGTGTATAAACTTGCTCATGATAACTCTCGTAATAATGTGGGCAACTCACACAGAAACCAGACGTTGTTGGATGTAGCCTAAATAAAATTATTTATCGAAAACATTCCAGTTTTAATTCACTTGGTGAGATCGTGTATTTTGTTGCCCAGTTCACAGTCAAATATGTGGGCGGGTTAAGTGACAATACCGATGCGAACGCCAACGCATTCCGTCATCAGCTGCAAACGGGTGGGATTTGTTGAGACAGAGAAAAAAACTCTAGCAAAAACAGTTATGCAGGTCAGATGACACTATGTTGTCTGAGTGTAAAAATGGGATCAGTTACTTTGATGATAAAATCTAATTCGCTACCGGTATTAAATGGAAGCATACAATTACACTTCATAAAAGCTGTAAAGATGCCCTGTTTATAACGGAATGCACGATTAGCACGATGATCGTTTGTGCATTATGTCATAAAGTAGGCACTGGGGTTGTTTCGCTTCAAACCTGTTGCAATCATTCTACTTACGACGACATAAGACGAAAAGTCGTTGTTTGTTTGTGTCTTCATAACTCGTTATACCTCAACTGGTTTCATTGCTTACCCTCTGGTCATGAACGTCACATGATTGTTTATCATGTAGTGTTTTTAAAATATTAACCACAGATAAGTAAACTTCACCAGATGGATAATACTGCGGAACCTATTCTTAGGCTAAATCAACCATTTCGTCTCCCACGAAGTGTTTCTGACAATACGGCAGGTCGTGTTACGGCTCTGCAACCCACGGTTTTAATTAGTTAGACGGAAAAGACGACATTCTGGTTATTGCTTCCATGCGATCAGTGAACCTATTGGTCCTGCTTTGTCCATACTCTACCTATTCCCATGAGGTGTATAGGATGAATGTGCATCAAACTCATACTGAGTGACCAACGGCTAAATCCACTCATTGGGGCACAAGCTGGTGAAGATAACTTTAGTATGTTCATGTACAAACTGAAGTTAACCAAAGAGTTGTCATTTCCCCTATTTAAACAGGCTTATAGTCAGAACCCTACTACTAAAAATTCATTCAGAGTAACATATTCAGAGCTAGTAAACTACCTTTTCATCGAATAACACATCAGTTCACTATGTGCGAACACTTTTCGGTTTAAATCCTATCCAGTACAACTTATCTTCTTCAATCAGATTTCTCTAAGTGTATTCTAATCGCTTTTGGGGGATCTCAGTTCGAACATTTGGTTGCATGTATGTGATCATGTTAGTCACCCACTAATTCCTACTTAAGTAAACTTTACCACAAATACAACTTTACTTTCCGTGAACTAACCATAAAACGAAACAATTGACATAAACTGTGACGTTGTTCTTTAATTTCTGCTTCGTTTTCAGGACTGTAATGAGTAGTTTAAGATTCAGTTACATTTAGTTAATTATACTCGTCACCAAAAATGTGGGTAATTAAGAATCTGAAAATTCATTTTTCATATAAAGCACACAAATGGGAACAAGAACTGACTGGGTAAAGATTCTCATCAACACTGAGCTCCAACAACGTGAAATTCCGATCCAGTTAGATAGCACTGTATAAATTTCGGACTGATTTTTTCAAGACGAAACCTTAGTTTGATGCAAATTCAGATTACCAGGTTCGATTGGAAGTTTTAGGTTTCCTTAACATCTTTTAACTGCATCTCTATGGTGTATGGTCACTTGTCTGCTGACCGGGTGACCTGGTTAATGTTCACTGTCTGTTAGTCCAATTCAGGGAAGTTAGGTCAGTAGAAGCAAGCCAGTCTGTATGTACATGTTCGTCCAAAAATGAGTTTATTTTTGTGATCTTATGGTTTAACAATTCTAACAAACCCATTGATTGTGTGCTTCTGGTTAACAACAATATCAGCCTTAACGAGAGTTATCTACGTTAGATCTTACGAGATGGACGTGTGATAAAATATAAACGCCCCATGTTTAATGTGGAACAAAGAAATAACGAAAATCAATGCGAGATATTTATCCCCTGGACAAGCACACGTGATACTGATCACAAGGACTGTGTATCAAAGGAGGCCGAGAACCTAAACTGTTGACGATGTATGGTGCATGGCATCCATGGCCACCAAACGTTCTAAACTGATGTGTCTTGTTTTTCAACGTTATGAACCACATGTTGTTTTGTTAAACATATACTATGTGTATGCACTTTGGATTGTCAAATGTCCACTCACACTTTGGTGAACGTTTGACGGCAAAATAAAATCAATGCATCACCAGCGTGTCATTTTGTTGTTTAGCTGCGTAGCCTAAGACCATTACTTACTGATAGTTCCCACATACATCTAGGACTTTACGCTTTAATTCCACAGCGTCGCACTTACGGGACCTAGTTAACAATTCACAGACCTGGTTCCGTAGTATATTCTTCGCTATTGATGTCAACTTCAGTTCAACATAAACTAACCGAGTAGTGAAACATTTCGTTGGAGGCTGTCTTGAAAAAACCTACCCTACCCCACCTTTGAAAACATTACAAGCGGTCAATTTCAGGTATATATATATATATGTGTTCATAAGCGTACAGTCGTGCTGTGCCGGCCTTTTCTCGTTCACGACACGATGAATATCAATCAGTTGCAGCAAAATTGTATTGTGTTTTACGTTTTTGCTTTTCGTATATGATTAATCAACAGGCTGATGCTATTGTAGTCAACCCGCAAGAACGAATAAATCTCGTTGACATTTCATAGGTATGGTAGAGTAAAACTGTGCACTCTTTTAAACACGACCAGCTTTCAAGTGATATATTTAAATATGTTTCATTCCTCGTCTCCAAACTTGGTCACATCAATCTGGCTATGAAAATATTGGCAGACGACAATACAAGGTCAGACGATACTTTATGCAACCAAAGTGATTTATGCAATAGCCTTTCTCAATACAATGCCCAGAGGTCGCTAACTGTCCGTCTGTCACAAACCAACATGCATCGAGCAACATTATTTTTATTGAACCGGCTAAGGTAGTTCACAAAAACCTGACTATTGAAGAAGGGATATTTTGTTAATGTTCTATGATATGATGTCGAAACTCTCTCTTCCGGCGTGAGTAAACGAATTAATTTTTTTATAATTGATGTTTTATTGTTCCCAGGTCGTACTCTTTTTGGTCTCATCTGCCCAAAGGTAAACTTACTAACCAGACAAATTTTCTTGGTTGTCACGATGAGATTGTTGGTTGTCAACCAAGCAATGGCTTCCGCTTGACAAGAGGATTTGACCACTTCCCAACAGTTCTCAAGTTATTTGACAGCTCAGCTAGTCAGTTGATTACGGAAGAACTAAAAAAGATTCTTTCACTAAATTAATCAACTAAAATATTTCTTGACATTCAAAGTAAACCTCATCTTATGCCTAGTTGTGTGCATCATTAATCGCGCATCACCAAGTCGAAAGTGTATGCAACATGTAATTACTTAACTGCTTGTCACGTGGGAATTGTCAAAAATGACTAAAATCGTACAAATTGTAACTAATATTGGTTTGATATCCAGGTAGATTGTTCATCGACGTTATCCCAAATCCAACTGACATTAATTAACTGATCGATAAGTCTAGTCTTTGTTTTACTTGATATCTTCTTATTGACACTCAATTTGTATCACATAGTTGTGGATGAATAGCTAATAAGAGATGCCATGATCTCAGAGTTCTGTCCTCGATCTGTATTTCTAATGAACTCAAACGGGACAAGCTTTGCAACATTGGTCAAAAATTCACTGCTTCTAAGTATACCGACTGTTGCTATCTCAAGCGTGTGCGTAGTGCAATATGTTGATAGCAAAAGATAGTGTTTGGTCTGATGAAGACCTGGTGTACTACAGAGTGAGTAGCATGTTTTACGAACTACAGCACCATGTAGCAGCGCATGATGTCGTTACCTTAATAGATGTATGATATAGCAGTTCAAAGCGAGGTTTATTCCTGCCCCAAAACGTTCGTGTATGGGTTTTATTTGTGCATAGGTCAACTGCTGAAATTTTCAAGTTGAACACAACCCACAATTGATCGCAGCCGTCGCATTCCCGTACACATTCCAGTCGGCTCCTTTCCAAAAGAAGAATTAGGCTTGAGTTTCGCTCTCATTAGAGCTCGTCAGTACTACACATTTTTGTCACTGCCGGATTAGAATTCCGACCACGCTTTGGTGAGGCAACCATGGTTACCACTGTGCCATTGACCTCACATTAGGTACGAACAAATTATCATATGTGAACCCTTGTGAGTAATGATCAGGTTGCCCGATCGTCTCCATGGGAGACAGTTACTGTCTTTTAACTCCATACGATACTGAATTTTTATTTGAAGTGAGCCTAGAAAACAGCAAAAGCATGAGTGTACTGATGAGTATTTTATTTCAACCTGGCGCGTTTTGATTCAGTCGAACATACAATCATCGGACGTGCGGTGGACGGAAACGCTGTTGGTTTGCAGACTACCAGTAAACAAATCGAATTTCGAAAATGTATTTCTGTTTGTTGGATGACGTGGGGATGCACTCTGTATAAGCCCATCTAGATAGATAGTTGTAGACAATTTAACGTCTCCTCCAAGCAGTTCATTAATAGAGAGGACTACCAACCACGTAGACTTAGTTACACGTTTTAGTATTTAGTAATTAATATTTGTTCATATTCATGTTGACTTGCTAGGTATTATCTCTGTCGTAAACCCTCCTAAACGATATGCTAGTTGGATCTAGGTAGGGTGGTGCGCTCGATAAAATCGGATTCTTGTCCCGCTAATAATTCACACGAAAATCTCGGTCCCGAATAGTACCGCGACTGTCCCGTATTCGCTCCTAATGCAAGCCAAAAGACGCGTTCAAAATGAGAGGCTTTGTTCCGCTCCAAAACGGGGTGCCGATAGGACAATTACAAGGTATTTATAGGGCACGCCATGACCACACATTCTCACCGCATCATGAGGAAGAGTGAGGATCGCACATGTGCATAGCGGTATAAAAAGTCTCAACCGCTAGTTAGGACTGAGTCAAGTAGTTTTTTCTTCTTTCTCATGACAGAGGCGCCCTGGGAGGGTCACAGAGTGGGCGCCATAACAATCTCCAAGTCATTTTCCATTCAGACGTCATGTTATCACTGTTCTAAGATACATTCAGGATCTACAGAATTTACTTATAAAGAACTAATGTCCAGAACGCCAAATAAACTAGCCATTACAATGGTGTAATTGTGCCAAACTGGCTAAATCTGGAATCAAGTCACAGCAAGGACCAGTGGAAATGACGGTGCTGATCTTGACGTCCGATCGTAGAGAAACTTCTGAGAGTTTATTGGACATAATTTGCAGAAGTATGCATTTCGTGATCAACAATAATTTTTTCCACATCATAGTGTACAACAGATATAATATTATGGGCGAGTTTTGAAATTCACTAATCAGGCAAACTTGTGTTCTGAATGACATTTCACAGGATTTTAGAATACAGAAACCGAGTCTTGCTGGCTACTTTGTTTTATTCATAAGGAGATAAACCCACATTGGTAGTGAATGTGGTTAAACCTCTGTTAACCCCGATCAGTGTCATACATGTAGGTATCGCTCCTGTGTCTTCCAAACAAACGGGAAGGTTAAAACGTCCTTTATTGTATGTTTGGTAAAAATTGTGAATCATTAGTAGACACAATGGATAGAGAACCATGGTAGATCGCAACTAAACCGGTTGCATTGATACAGACTACAACAGTCATTGAACAATCTGAGGTTTAAATTCCGTCCACATGGTTAGTTTGTAAACCATACCATTCAGTGTTGAGATCTAATTTCCACATCTTCACGAGAATAAGCTTTCGTCATGACGCACGTCAGGGTTCGTGGTCGTTATGTGACAGTCTTTGTTCGTATACCTTACTATGGTTTCACAAAGAATTAACCCTTGTTTATCAGATATGTCGGATTATACAATGCTTGGGAAAAATGATCCCTAAAAGGGCGATGTTACTTTATCCGGCCTAAAAGTGTTGCCACAAAAATCACAACTTCAAGCGCTCATTAGTCAATGGTTCGTTACCACTTCGTAACCATCAACATGGGCTTATGTTGTTTCTCATATAGTTTTCATAAAACACTAAACACAAAAATGAAACATTATCCTAGAGGGAGGGATGAGTACACATTTTAGCTAGAATAGACGTGTAGTGTTACGATTTGTTTTGGCTGTGCTTCCTACTCACACCAATTGTACTAAGTCCGATCAAGATGAAAATGTTCAGGTCAAAGTTTGTGGTAATTGTAACGTCAAAATCTGCCTCAGTGTTTGCCGTATATTTTGAACGGTAGAACCATATGGGAGCTGGAAGGTGACCGAATGGCCAACAAAATGGATTCCGATAACCAGTAGGCGACCAATAACCATGCAGTTCATAAACCTTCCTCAGCTATTTGGCAACTAAGTCAAACCGAAACAGTTTTGATCCCTGTTTGCACGTTACTTTTGCCATCAGTGACTGAGCAGTCACTCTATACAACTAATAATGCATAACCGTCCCAATGAAAATGGGATGTAATGAAACCAGAGATTGAAATGAAGTAATATAACGATAGAGTGCATACTGGACTATTGAAATGCAAGAATTACGTTCGTTCATTCATCTACGTCAGTATTGGTTTGGTGTGATCCTCTGGTAGTTACAAAATTTACGATTTTGACTTATTCATGCAACTGTTCTACAATCCACAGTTTTTCTCCCTTTTTAAGAACTATGTTGCACGCCTGTGTGTTCCACTCTACCGAACCGCATTAAATTTGGTCAGTCGTCAGCTGTGAAAGTCGCGGAAATAGTAACAGAAGCTTTTAGAGGTGATTGATTACCTAATAGACCGTGGCCTGTTTTCAACTGAGGGACTGAAACACGGTGATGAGATTGGTTTCGGGAAAAAGGCGACGCAGAAATAGTGCGCCGATCACAGGGTAATTATCTATCAACCCAGCGCTAGTATGTGCTCTTAAAGCTCATTACTTTTTGCCTCATCAAAGTAACCATACCTATTACATGCGTATGTTCATAATCTCCAACGTGTTCAGCTTTACTCCAATCCATCATATCCGACACCGCAAACACACATCAGATGTTCTGCCCATTTTGTGCTTTTAGTCGATAGGTTCACCCGAATTCCTCAAGTAACACACATATTTATCATGTGTCATCCCAAAGGTGCAAGTATACAGTATGACAATTTTAGCGGTTAGGGTGGGTTATTGCAAACGTGTCTCAAATATTCATAGTGAAATGTAAAGTTCGAAATACACATATTATGCAATACATTTCCTTTCAGGTCATTTGTAATTTTAACAGAATTTTGCTCAAAGTCAGTAAGCTTCCTATTACTTCCGTGGGTGAAACTTTTAGCCGGTCAACTATGAATTGAAGTTATCTCCAAAACCGTTACGACGGTGGTGATAATTGGCTTGTCTTCATTCAGCCACTTGTTTCACAGCTAACCCGAAGTTATACTTAAGGTTCATTACAATTCCCGCTCTCTACTGTTTGCTTCGTCATTATATTTTTCGGTAGAATATTCAAGGACGAGTCTAGTAATGCGTTTGTATGTGGTAGATGTAAACCTACGTGGTACTTCCGAATTCCAATTGGGTTCATTCATGACTGACTTATTTTTCGTTGTCCACGTTTACAAGTTTCAGGTGAGAAGGAAAGATTTAGCCGGGCGACAGTTTCGACAACTTGTACAACTTTGCTTCTCCGTTTACAAAACGAGTTCAGATGTTGCCCTAAACCAGTAAGAATTTAGCTGACAACCATGGCGAATGCATTGTTTTGGAGACGCTTTTCACCTATCTTCAATGTTAGTCTTTCAAATTTAACCTTGAAATCGGTCAGTCTTCTAAATGTTCAGACACACCAATGTTCTCTGATGTGGCCATCCTCGTGGTGAACATAACATCCATTCGGTGCTAATGGTGCAACGTTTTCAGAACAAAAACTTTTGTTGTGAATGAGCAAACAGCACACAATTCATTTTATTGTGTTATGTCGTAAGTGAATAAGCTATACTCTGTAAAGCGCATTATTAGTAATAAGTTCGCGCTAGTTTTATCAGGCGTCATCAACAGTATTTTACCTAACGACGTTCTCCAACTCATACTGTTGATCGACAACCCGTGGTAGCACATTAAAATTTGTCTTCTATGGAATCGGTTTTATTGTACTCAGTAGTTGAGGCGCCTAGGAAAATTGATACTATCTTGATACTATCTTATCCACTGAAGATTTCTGTTCTTCGTTTGTCTTCTTCGACGTCTATGAGTGCAGGGAAATTAGTATTTAACTCATTGAAAATGAACGACTAAGCCAACTTATCAAACTGTGGATATACCGGAATGTTCAAGATGTTCGAAGCAGATCGGTCCTCATTTTGCTATAAACACTTCCATTCCGCTTGTATTTTATCGCCTCATTCAGCAGCCAATAGCTGCGCACTGTTGACATGAAGGTCGCTATTGTTAAAGTATCGATTTTTTGCCTCACTTCATATGAAGTGTGTTTGGTTAGTTCAATATGAATTGATTTCGTTCAAATTGAACTAACATCACTCAGAGGAAAAATTGTTGATGTATACCTGTGGGACATTGGCACAAAAATGACCTCATGACAATGATCGACAACTTACTTGCTACAATGTGTACAATGAAGGTATGGCCCCCTTATCGTTCAATTTGAGTGAGCTGGGGACTAACTGTTAGGCAACATTCCAAACCTACCTAAGCCGTGACGTTAGAAGACGCGAAAAAGAGCGTTATGAGGTTTGGACATGACTGAACAAGAAACCTGATCAAGTCCGCTGTAGTCTTTGGTGTGTGAAAACTTATACCGTGCGCCCATCCTTGTGATGGCTGTTAATCTTTTTGTTCATGGTGATTGTAGATGAGGTTGTGACGCAAGTTTCACCAAGCTGGCAGCATCACAAACGAATTGTATATCCGAGAAGGTGTCATGAAGACATGCGAGATAGTCAATCGGCCCCCGTTTGGGTTAGGAACTAGACACTATATTGTTGTATATGTTCTGCGGAAGAAGCATTTATTTCACACAAGTGATCGCTGTAAAGAATGGTTTGAATAAAAGAAACATATGTAAGAATGGAAAGTTGCACATGCGTTTTTGGGTTATGTATGAGTGGTCAGGAGAAAACAAGTCAAGGGTTGAAACTATGTTCAAATTGTTGATTAGAGCAGGACGAATTAATGTAAAAAACTGGACGGAGGAGAGATTGCTGATGAGTGGTAGGTAATTTTGGTTTTCATATAAATTGAACATCACCCACAATTGATCCCAGCTGTTACATTCCCATACACATTCCAGTCGGCCCCTTTCGAAAAAAAGCACTAAACTCGAGTTTTGCTCTCATTACAGCTCATCAGTAGTGCATCTTCTCGCAACTGCTAGGACTAGAACTCTGGCCACGCTTTGATGAGGCAACCGTGTTGACCACTGCGCCATTGATCTCAGAGTTAGAGGTGGAAATGACAGAAAAGTCAGATGGATTGACCAAAATGTCATTATCTATCTCAGGCTGTTTATTGAACAATTGAATTCGACCCGTAAACAAGGGTTCTACGTTGTATCGCATCGTTTCTTTGTAATACGCATGTTTTTTAGTAGAAACCGGATTTGCCCTGTATTTTTCTCTCTTGGTTACGTTGAATTCCCTCACGGAACTGCTGAGCATCCTACGATAATTCAGATATACTTAAATAATTTTTCTTACTCAATTCACAGTAACGCACTTCTTTAATCCAACAGGTAGGAAAAGATTTAGCAGGATTTACCGCAATTCGCCGCAAGCTGGCTTTACCGAGATCTGGCAGTGTTCTGACGGTTAAAATTAGTCCTTTGATGGCGGTATAATGATGCACCTCTGTCTTCTCGCTAGCAATGGATAGGGGGGTGTGAATGAAGATGTAGTGGGTCTACGCAATCCGCTTACGCAGGTGTCCTGTGGCTTTCGTTATTTTGCAAACTAAGCCTGAAACGGATAGTGTTAAATATGTCATTCGGCAAAGCCAATGGAAGTGTGATCGTGATACACAGAACACAGAGCATAGTGGATGCTGAGGAAGGAATCGAACTGTTGTCTAATCCACACACCGTTTCTCATTACGAGGTGGAAGCAAAGAGAATTTGTAACTCTCAGAATGATAAAGCGAGGGTTTCCTCTCTTCGAAAAAACGTTATACAGGCTGTTGACGAGATTCATATATGACCATTGTTTAAATATGCTACTTTTATCGTGTGCAGTAGAGTATGAACCGGGCTCATTGACTTCAAGACAAGATTAATGTGACTCACGCCAGTGAGTACAGACTGATAACTTTGAACCAGTTCAGACCCTCTGTGCTCTCAACAAGGTCAACAAGCAACATGTGTGTTTGTAACGTGTGCATAAATTCGTTGATTCCTTCATTCTACTATATGCACGCAATCGAAATTCCTACCTGCAGTCCACAGACCCGCTCTAATCAGTGTTTTTCTTTCAATGTTTTTTAAGTCATATTAATTCGATGGAAATGAGGACTGAAACACATTCAGTTCTTGAAACAGCTTGCCTGTTTTTGATTTACATAGGCAGTTTATTGACAAAGCGTCAAATGGAACAAGCATTTTATGCTCTCCCAGAGTCAAATGTTCTATTCTGAAAGTATATTGTACATGAAGATGTCATCATTTTTGGAAGATACACCTAATGGGTACAATTGTTTTTCGTCAGTGTTGTCCACACGAATGTTTTCCACCATCTAGAGATCGATTTCATCGATCAAGATACCTGTACATCTGTGTACTAGGTCTCTGTATCCAGCGATGCCATCGCGGGTGTTTGACCAGCTGATTCAGTAAAACAGAGATCCGGCTCGCACATATAATGATAGATGACATTCTAACCTGAGTCACAAAACTGGTTTACCTATAATCAGACAATGAATTAAGCTGGGGGAGGGTTAACAGCTGCTTTCAGCTCATCACAGTCACCAGCTGCCTATCTGTAGTCTCAAGTTCAAGTTGAATGGACCGTTCCCGTCTATTGCGCCACAACGAAGCAACAATTCTGTCTGTAAAGTTGATTGCATTCAAGATTTAATGTTTCTACATACACATACATACATATACATATAATGACTTCTGTGTCAGAACCCAGTTAAGTCGATAACCAATTTATCATAGTGATTGACATTTTGAGTATAGATTGGTGTGCGCTGATTCGTTCGTACTTTACGGCAATCTTTGTTCATTGGTTCGTTATACCTTTTTTCACTGAACTGCAATATACACATAATAAGATGCTGTAAAATAAGTTGGGAGACCTTTCGTCCGGGAATGGATTTTTGGGACTTGTCTTGAATGTTTTGAAATTTGAAATATACTGTTAGTTCTAAAGTAGTTAAAGATATTTCTTGAGCAACTTTTGTAAGCAAAAGAATTAGTTTAGGATGTTTGGTTTTTACAGACAATGTACAAGCTGAATAATTTTCTGTCTTTTCGGTAAAATAGAAACGCATGTCCAGATAGACCAGCTAAGTTATCATGATATGCTTACTGACTAGGAAGGTTGGATTTCTTGTGGGGTCCTCCTTTTTTCGTACTCATTGTAATATCACGGTAAACAAACATTTCTGATCGGTTGCACCCAAAAGTCCGAATATGACTTGGAAGGTTGATCTAAAACGTAAAACTTATCAGTCGTTAGTCGGAAACTGAATAGGTGCAGGACATATCGTAAGTATCGGTTTACGACGTCTATATTATACGTAGTTTTAAAGTAGACTTTTTAAACCTAAAATGCCACAACGTAGATATCAGTAACAATAGACTACTACAGATTTTATTGACTTTCCTTCACTCCACACGTTGAATTGCTCCTGGCGATTTGGGGTAGTTAACTCAATAACGCGTACTGGACAATTCCAATGAAGCTATGTTAGACTGTCAGGTTAACGAGACCATCTTCCAAGTCCAAAAACGTCAGAAAAAGCGATCGAAAGGACTGAAATTTATACAGCACTGTTTGATAAGAGTTCAATAGAGGTACCGTCTGACCTTGAATTTGAACTAACCGGACACACAAATTATCCAGCAGAGGAGCTCAAAATGGATTAACTAAACACGGGTTCGCAAACAGCCACCAGGCAATGGGAAATGAATTCATTAAAGCAGTCAGCTACAGAAAAAGATGAGAACATGTAGAAACAATACCAAGAAGGAAGTTGTAACAGATAAGCAATGATGGTTATAGGAAGGAGGGAAGTAAACCTTTTATATGCATTTATGGTACAAAATTCATCATGATTGTTTACTATACACAGCAAAGAAAAATAAAGGGAAATTTAAGATCGGTTTTTCACAAATAAACTAAACATGCCTCAACGGATTCATCGCTCCGCATCATACCAAACAATAGACTACAAACGTATCAGAGGAGCTTCAAAAAATCCTACACTACATGTTACATCTGACGCAGTGTTTTTACTTTACCCTTCATACATATAGGCTATTCACAATAGTGCAAAATCTTGTAAACAATCTGTCAACAAGGATAGAAGGATTTATCAGACTCTCACGGGCACAGTCGCTAGCGAAGACAGTCGCTAGTAATATATATTTTAGTGTTGTTCACGCTGCCTCACTTCACTCATGTGAGTATGATACGATCCCTTGCCAAGTATCGTAGTCAAGTTCACTGTTTAGCTTTGGCTTAACCAGTACAAGGTGTGCGAGTTGATTGTAGTGACTCGTGGTGCCACTTGGAATATGATGCGTTGGAGGGTTTTCCGATGATAGTGTGTTTGTCTCATTATACTCTTGAGGTGCTCGCAGCCTTTAAGGTGCAAACTGCTACACCTGTCCGGCCATACATTTTGACTCAGTGATAAATGGCACAGTTCACCTGAAACCGCGTCAAACTTTTCGGGAATCTACCTTATGACGCTTATCTGGGCTGGGGAAAGCAGCAGAATTAACAAACTGTTAAACAGCCGTATAAGCATGTGTACTACCGGTGAGTATTCGCTGAAGAACAGTAAGCATAACGATTAGGAAACATGAAATAACCCTGCTAGTACCACTAAATGTCTATCCTATTGCTCCCGTTCGTTTGCGGCTAAGTGAGTTAACTATATTTTGGAAATGATCATTTCCTACTGCGTACTGTTTAGTAATTGGCATCTCAGACTGCGGCAATGCCAAATTGATCACGAGATTATAAAAAGTTATACGAAACCCATATATTTGTAATTTATTTGGGTAATCTAGTTCACCGTATGCCAATCAAAAGATTAAACAAGTCCGACTTTGTTCGGATTATGTTTATCTTTTTTGCCAGTACGTTTTTCGCTAACACTTTTGAGATCTGCGCAACCGGAACGGTATGCTTTCGCACATCAATTTCGGTTACTGCCAAAAACAAACATGACAGTTTTATAGCTTGATGGCAGTTGAAGATTTCTCTACCCGTTTCTGTTCTTTTACCTATTCAAGATAAACCAAACAACGGGGTTTGCGAATAGAGGCGACCACTGAATCGTCTGATAACTCCTTGATAAGTGCACCCCCGGCCCAGTTTAGTAACTCTTTTTGTCTCCTGACCCCTCCTAAACAGAATTATGCGTTGGAAAATAACTCAGCCGCACTCGAAGGTTCATCATCGTCATCCGTGTGTTCAAGCCATACCGAAAGCCATAGTTAGCAAAACACTGTACAAACGGAAGTCTCAAATACATAGCCAATAGTATAGCTTGCAATGGCGTAAACTTATAAATCTCGTGGCAGTAATAACGAACTTCGCGGTTGGATGCGTGTCGAGTGCTACATATTTACACTCCAAACATTCTGCCAGTTTTAAGGGCTTATGATGTTTTATGACTTTGGTATTCAGGAACGGAAGGTCAGTGTGACATTGAGGAGATTGTTTACTTTTTAGGTCATAGCTGTGGTTAGTAAACAAGAAAGTAATCATTTGTTTAATACAACGTGTCCTCTGTTTCTGTAGGTTACCTACTGCAACATTTTCCTGTTGGATGGCTCCTTGTTTTACACAACGGACTTTCATAGTGGCTATACTAATGAGTTCTGTTTGTGTGTATGCTGTGAGAATGGCACTTACACCCAGATAAAGCTATTACCGATATCTGAGTGTGTTGCACGTTTTATCGCCGTGACATGTATAATCAACGTTTCAAAATTTACTAAAGAAACGTTTCGATTCGTAGTTGTTGTTGTTCATTGAATGTGTCTACATGATGTGCGTTTACCACACGTCAAAATATACGAATGGTATTCGATGAATTTAGAAACTGTTAACTAGGATGTTTTCCAGAAACTTCGTTCATCTAAAGACAAGTGGTTTTACTAAATTTGTCTCGGTGTTAGGAGTACGTGCAGAAGATACAATGCACTTCAACCAAGAAGAAGGTTTCAGACGGGTTCTTGACATTTCATGAAGTAAGATGCCCCCAAGTATCGCTGCAATTATCAAAATAAGTCGCGAGCAAACGACCGGCTTCTTGTTTGTTCCCATTCATCAGGTAGGCGACCTTTCTTGGGAATCCTCTCCTTGTTGTCCTATTACAAGAAATGACTGAGAAAATCATTATTTAAATGGAATATCGCTTACCCTCAGACAGAAGACTGCCAATAGTTATGGAAATCATGTCCGACCTTTATTTAGGTCGACTACACGGAACTGTGGAATCACTTTTGAAGAGCTCATCTCTAGTTGTGGCAGTTGTTACTCTTTTCTCAGTGAAAATGATGAAAATTCAAATCAGCAAACATTACATTTTGTTTTCTTTTGAGAAAAAAATGAAAAAACCACGAGTTAAATAAGCTTATTTCTACGGTTTATGAACTTACATATTCGTCTCAAATTTCGTTAAATATCATTAATTTCAACTTACTTTTCAATGCCTCTAAACTTTCAGAGTGAAGGGAGGGACGAATTCAAATGACGTTACACCTAAACACTTGTCCTCCCAAGCTCATTCTAACAGACGTCATATCTATTTCTTTGTCTGACAAATCCAGCTGAAAGACAAGGAAAAAGCACATGTTATGTTATCTACGTCCAGAAATTGTATGGTTGCTCCGATGTATGTTTGTGATGTGGTGACCCGACCGTACTGAATCATAGATGAGAGAATTTACGTGATCTTTAATCCACGTGAGCTTTAATCCACTTATCCAGTTTGCCAATTACAACCAAAGTGGAGTGAAGTGAAGTTTCTCAACACCATTACTCAGCCACTTACCATTTGCACCCGATTCATATTGTTTGAGGACGTTATCGCGAGCATGTGCGAGTTCTATTTAGGTTTGCCCATGGGATATAACGGGAACACGATAACCGATCAATAGTGCGCAACCAGAACGTAACGGTTTGGTTAGAGTAAACTTGTACTTAGAAAGAGTTGAGCAGTATGCTGATTATTGACGAGGAGCTGGAAGGTTGGGTGTTACAGACTAAAGCGGAAGTTTTTAAGTGACTCCCAAAAATCAAATTAGAAGGTACCAAAAGTAAGTCTTGTTCATCAAACTTCTGAAAACTATGCACTGTCATATAAGAGATTAAGTTTTCTTAGAAAAACTCGGAAAGTAAACCATTACACATACGATAGCTTACATCACTGAAGTTTATACGGCAAATTGTAGAGTGCGCGATAAACTTTGCGGTGACAAGCAGCAACGAAACAGAATAATCAAACATTTTCTCTGTGAACTTGCTGCTCAGTGAGATGAACTTAACTGAGAGAGAATCGGATACAAATTTTTGCCGGTCACCTGAAAACATTTAGTTTTTCGGCTGAAGTCCGTTTTACTGTTGAATCAGAAAGGTAAACGATTAGAGTTAATAAGATAATTTGCTTTTTCACACATGATCATCACTCGGAAACAAAAGCGGTTTAACTTTCAATCATGTTAACGAGATCACTGATAAGTAGGTGGAAATTTGGTTAACTTTAAGTTGAACAGCACCCATAACTGTTACATTCCCATAAACTTTTCCACTCGGCCTGTTTTGAAAAAGAGCACTAGACTCGAGTTTCGCTGTGATTAGAGTTCGTCAGTAGTGCATATTTTTTCACCACCGGGACGAGAACTCTGGGCAAGCTTTTCATGAGGCAACCGTGTTGACCACTGGGCCAATGACCTCACATTAGGCATGACCGAATTACCACATGTGAACGCTCAGCCACTTTGGCTTGTGAGTAATAATCAGGTTGCCCGATCGTCTCGATAAAAGACACAGTTACTGTCCGTTAACTCCATGAAAACGACACTCGAGTCTGGTGTCTGTTTTCGAAAGGGGCCGACTGCAAAGTCTATGGGAATACGACAGCTGCGATCAATTGTGGGTGATGTTCGGCTTGAGATTACCAAGATCACCTAATGACATAGTGATCGAGGATTCAAGCCGTGCAGATTTTTCTCGATAACCTGTTTACTCGTCAATCATCCAGATACTGATGACAAAAAAATAGATGCTCCTCATGACATGCTGGTTTTTGATATTGTAAGTGGGATTCATTGAGTTCATTCGTTTTCATTTGTACATCTTTTAGCAATCATTGAGTGTCTATCGAATAAGACGAGCTGTGACGTTGTTTCTAACGATCTAAAGGGTGTATAAAGTCACTAGGTTCGGGAGCCACTGAAATGAATAAGTCGAGTGGTCTTCTTCGGAGACAGATGTGTGATACGGGAGTTACGACTTGGCACGCCAAGCTTAAGTCATTGGAACGTTGGATAACATGGTGGTCTCACAAGGGTAATTCAACCGCCGATCGAAATATGGCCTGCTGTTGGTCACTAATCAAAGAAAATTACCCAATTATAGCGTTCAGTTAAGCAGATCCAGTTGTTACTTAAGTGCTAACGTAACGATTAAATGTTCATGATATTTAATCTGGTGCAGTGAAAATTCCTATCTGCGCACATGTAACCTAGGATTTACTGTGGTAGCCTGCATAACGATTTGTTCAAAAACTGTCAACTGTCTCATTAGATCAGCAGTTAGCTCTTAACTAAACTCCTGATTACGGAAAGGTAGTTGGTTCAGAGTTTGACCTCATTACTATTGCAGTTAAACTAAGTTATGAAAAACGATATGCACCTTAACGGTGATTACTTCCTCAAAGTTAAAGTACGGTTGATCAGTAAGTGTGCACCGTTGAAGAGCAATTAAGTTGTCGAGCAGGCGAAATGATAACTTTTCATTTTAATGCATGAGATGGGTGAAAATAAATCGATACATATCGTAAAAAGAGCATAACTGCGGTCAAAACTAATTCTGCCAACAAACTCGTTGAAAGCATATTAGTCGAGATAGCATGGATGAAATCAATACATATGAAACTGTGGGATATTACCAACAGTGAGTCATTCGCCTCATGGAATATCACGGGGGAACGTTGCGACTAATTTGGGAAGAAGTCTGCCGTAATATAACAGGACAAGTAAACAAATACTTTTAGACTTGGGATCTGAAGCACAACAAACAAAAAGATATCCTACTTATCCTATTCCAGCCTGTTGTCATGTGAAGTGTTCAGAGAAGGAGATAACACAAAGCATGGTCCGGATATTTGGCAAAGAGAAATATCAGACAAATCTCATGATGAACGAAATGTGGGTCACTGTAAGCAAACCGATTATTCGTAGGAGAGAAAACAAAACATCCTTTCGTTCATGCACACGTAAAT
Source organism: Paragonimus skrjabini miyazakii (assembly GCA_014338405.1). NCBI lineage: Eukaryota > Metazoa > Platyhelminthes > Trematoda > Plagiorchiida > Troglotrematidae > Paragonimus > Paragonimus skrjabini miyazakii. Next base: position 15,010 of record JTDE01001850.1, on the reverse strand, counting down.
TTGACAGACTGGGAAAAGAACCATATGGTCATATTTTTGATGACCCGGAGTAGGAGATATTTTCCGGTGCCGAAATAACAATCATAAATTGCACGTTAGAAGGGGAGTACCATAAATGGAATGAGCACACCACTGATGCACGGAAAAAAGAAAGGGAGAAATGGGGATATTTTGCTGGAGATACGATTTAATATGCATTGCAAAACAAACATTTATCATTTAGGATTGTTGTTTTATCACGTTCTTTTGAAACTGAAAACTGCTCAGACGAAGAATTGATGACCAAAGTCAGAAAGGAACGAAGTTACATAATCCGTAAAAACCGCATAGTTTTTAGCACGTTGTGAACAACGGCTCTTCTTACCACAGCAAACAAAAAATGAGACTGCATGCACCACATTGAAGCTGATCACAGAAGCAAGGTTGAAATTTTGTATTTGCCGTTTGTAAAGACCCAATGAGAAAGAAAGATTGTTTCAGATAAAATAACTTGGGTTATGCTCAGTTAGGCATAGCTATCTCCGCATAAAAAGAACCTACCTTTATGAGAAAATCAGTGGACATCCTTGTTGTCTTTGTTCTGTAATTAATTCCACTCATTTTTTTAATTGCTTTCGGTATTTTTTGTGCTGGGCACTTTTCAGATGTTTTTCATACTTGTTTTGCCTGAACACATGATCGCATTACTGTCATTCCCTAACGACTATAAACCAAAATGACGTTGATGAAACTAGACAGTTCTGGCAGGAAGCTTTCCAGCTACTATCCCAAACCCAATGTCGATTATTTGTTTGACTTGCAAACAAAATTATCATTCACCGGATTCATATTAATTGTATAAATTGAAAGCGGATGAGAATGGTTATCGTACAGTTGGATAGACTTGGGATAGTTTGCCGAATTTCGTAGACGGTTTCAGTTTCGGTAGAAATTGTCCGAATGAGAAGTGTCAGATTAAACTGAACAGATTGCAGCTTATCAGGTAGACGCAATCACGTGGCGACCAACGATTGATTAACAGCCGTGATGATAGGCAGATGCTATTTATCGGGATGAATCTAACGGTCGCTCTGTTTGCAGATTAAACTCATCGCCCAGAGTTTTCCGAAAATAAGCGTTTGTATTCATAAGTTGATGAGATTATTACAATGAATTTAGATGAGTTGCTTTAGACTGAACCCACCCGCAAGTTGAGAGAGCGCTGTCAGCGATTTAACGGATTTACCTTAGCCAGTTGCCAATATGATGGTCAGTTGTGGTGGACAGAAGCAGGATTCTTGACCAGAGGTGAATATGGTGGAGTTTTGGAATGTAGAACTAGCCTTTTTCCTAACGCCTCAGTAGTTAAGACACATCTAATCCAAGGAAATAAATTAACATACCACTTGGTAATCTTTTGTACTGCGTACAAGAATAACAGTGCTTATTGCTAGTTGCGGGTGACATTCTTGAACAGTTAGCATACGGTGAGAAGGTGCCAGTGAGTTGAGAAACGATGTGCACGTGGCTATGCTAACGACCAGGTGAATAAACCAATCACAGAGTTGGCTTTCTTGGTCATAGTTGCATAGTTCGTACAACGGTTGGAGGCGTTTGGAACATTATAAGGTTTTGTTGAAAGATAATGATTCCGACTTTGTCGCTTTCACGAAAATATTCAGTGTAGCCATGAGGTCAGAGACACATTTTATGGTGTTAAACTGAATCCAATTTTCCATAACGTGATGGATTAACTCGCCCAGATTTTGGTACAGTTTTACCATCTGTCACATTACCAGGTTTTGTATAGTGAACCTATGGTGGTAACGGGATTTTCACGATTCGTAGGATATAGATAACGAACTACTCATGAAGCAGAGGTTCTAACGTGGTATCCTATGACACAGCACTGACTACATAGTACCACTCAGAATATTTTCCTTTAAGTGGTTGTCTTGGAGATATTGGGTAGGCCATATTAGTAGATAAGTACTTAGGAAGTACCTAAGGGCATTGAGTATACCGTATTAAGACAACGTTCACTGGTATTTGGACGGCAAATGAAGTGTTCAGGCATAAAATCCAATTTGATTATATAACCACGTCGTAAACTGAAGTAAGTGAACGCATTAGCTGTTAGTGATCACGCAATCAGCGCCATCACAAACGACTTAAAATCAGTAGGTTCATTCCAATCATTTCTTGAGGTGATGGGTTACACTGTGTTTACCTTCAGGGCTTTAAAAAGCGCCCTCACAGATACAGCGAATAGATTCCCCCATGGTCTTGACGTTTGCTTGACACACTTATTCGGCACTTAAGTTGGGGAGAATGTCAAAACTTTGGATTTGTCGCCACAGAACCTTCCAGTGTTTAGTCATAATTTGAATTTATTCAGTGGTGTGATTCCTGTCGTAGAGTTAATGTTTATCCATATCGTACCTATCCCCACCAGCATATTTGTTATCGATAAAAATACTAATGTTCATTCTTCCATGTTTATTTGCACCGCGTTAGTGAATTGAATGTCATTTGAGTGCGTGCCACATTTCATCAACTACTGCTGAATGAGTTTGAATTTTCAGACATTCCAAATGCACTTTGTTTTAATCGAAAACCCCGTATCACTGTGCTGGTTTTCTGATGGTTCTTCACAACAACTGGACAAAGCTGTAAACAGGTTTGTTTTATGTCAGGACTTTAAGCCATAGAATTCTACTCTTCGGACTACAGCTGAAGAGATAAGAATCTGGTCTCCATGTTGATATTGTAAACCGTTACTAATTAAAGTGAACATTTACAGATTTGGTTGTGGACTGAAATTTTACGGTCAAACAATACATAATAATCAAAGCCATTACTGCAAATTTTGCGAATCTTTTAGAAACGTTCAATACAACGCATGGTGGTTCACAGTAGAGTTTACAAAACTGAAGAGCTCACTAAACTAAACAGCGTTAACCTATGTTGATGGAATTCAAGTGTAATCATTTGACGTTGGAACGTAGTTGTTGCACAGAAACCCTGATTAAACAAGAGTACATAATTGTCCAATAACTGACACAATGCCAGTGTATTGTTATATTTACTAGAGTTAGTCAAACAGGCACGAAAGCCTATCATTTGGTTTCAGCTATGACCGCATTTATTATATTCATTGGGGACAACTGAAAGCTTTACACATGTTAATCACTATCTTCTACCGAATTGTTTTCATCAAGTTGATGTTGCCTATAAATGGGGCATGGTAAGAAGGTTTTTGTATGGAAAACGCTGGAACAGATATCCCTCATTGAAGTAGAAGACAATGTGAGTTGTTGATATTCCATTCAAAACTACTCATACAATGACCGACAGATGAAAAAGAAAAATCCAAAAATGTTCGCAATGATGTCCGTGTTATATATGAATAAAAACGTACGAATACAAAGTAGATAGTAGAGACCCTTGTTATTTTCGGTTTGCAATTATCCTGAGCAAAACATCCAGCACGTCATCAATGGCATCAACTGGGTGGATATGGATGGGTAAGTTTTATTGAATAGATCGTCGTAACGAGCTTCTGATAACCTGCAGAAACAATCCACTCGCTGATCTTCTAAGTTTTACGGAAGGGGTTGATAAGTAATTTTGTCCAAAGCGGAATCAATACGATTTGATAAAATTGAAACATTTTGAATTCAACATTCACCAGAAGAGAACACAAAGACCATTTTTTGAAACTCCGGTGACGTTTTGCTTGTCGGCTTTGCGCAATATGAATTTAACAGCATTGACGTGCTTACATGGCATTGTTGAATTAGTTTTCCAGTTCATCCACGAGAAAAAGCCGGAGACAGCTGGCGTCCTGCTTGTGCGTGCCATTTCACCAGTCCCTACTTTTAAGTAACACAAACTACCCTCCAGAACTGTGACTTTATATCACTTTGCCATGCACCACATTTGTTTTCGACCAAGAAAGCGAATCCCGCAAGGACTTTTCAATAAGGAAATCAACACATGGGTTATGCACTTCAACACAGAACACTCATCTGCGTACGATATTGATCTCTGAACGTGACCGTTTCCACGGACGTTAATACTCAGTTCCTTACTGTACAAAAAACCATTTCATGCTACGTTGTACTCCAAGGCTTCTTCTTGCATTTTTCTCTCGGCCACTTCAATCTGAATTTCTATGCTCCTGCCTAACTACTGATTAGTAGTTATGTGAGTACTGTAGTGCGATCGCTCGTCCTCACTACGGATCTGTATCCAAAATCTTCGGAGGCCCACAATCTTAGAAGAACGAGATTTGCAAAAATAAATGTGGTTGGGGTACAATGTGGTCGATGTAGTGAGGAGAGAATATTTTGGTAGGATATGTGTGGGTCGGAGAACTGATGAAACAGTTGAATCCAGCTAGTTTGGAACGAACATTGAATGCTATTTTTTGGTCCTATGGGTAAGCACATACACTGTATCCGCTGACATCTCATGTGTTTGTTTGTGTATTCAATATGTCATATCTAACATTGTGTCTAAAACATTGTAATAATATAATTTCAAACAAGTCGATATAACTTCATGGACCAAGACTATTGGTTGGTTCCTCACTCGATAGGAACGCCAAGTGCCGATGAACTAGATGAAGCAAAGAATTAACATGCAAAAGTTTGTTGTTTTTTAGCTTTAATAATATGGATAAAACCATATTAAAACTTACACAAAAGGAATTTTCGGTAAATTTTCGATTTCGTTGCTCCCTAATGGGTGTCTTCAGGGTTTGTCAATAAGCAAATTGTTCATTTTCCTAAATCAAAGTTCAAGGCATGAAATTTAGATCTTGATCTTCGGCTGCAACTGTGTTGAAGCAAATGCAAGTTACTTAAGTTTTTGAAATCATTCTGTTTCACATTGAGAGTTTTCCTTCGTTGAGAAATGAACATAAGATAGGAAGCAGTTTCTGTTTTCCGTGAAAAATGTTAGTTCCCACGATTAACTCAGTTTAAGTTACTGATGAGTAGTCGGGGATTTGGTTAATTTCAAGTTGAACATCACCCATAATCGATCGCAGCTGTCACATTCCCATAGACTTTCCAGTCGGCCTCTTTTGAAAAAGAGCAATAGACTCGAGTTTCGGTCTGATTAGAACTCTTCAGTAGTGCATATTTTTGTTGCTGTCGAGACTAGAACTCCGGGCAAGCTTTTTATGAGGCAATCGTGTTTATCACTGCAACAGTGACCTCAAATTAGGCATGACCGAATTATCGTATGTGAACGCGATGGGAATGCGACAGCTGCGATCAATTATGGGTGATGTTCAACTTGAAATTAGTTTAAGTTATTGACAATCATCAACTCGTCTGTTCACTTTGTTGACATTCCAGTTTAGGCACTGGATCACATGCAGAAAAATCACCAGTATAGTTATATGACGGCGCGAGCGCAGGGAAGCACAAGGCACACCAAAATAACTATACTGAGCAGGCTAGTTTCATTGATTAGATGAAACAGCCTTCCAATGCATGTCACTAACCGGAACTCAGGAAGTATAACTTGCACAGCAACTTACGATTTAAGCACATGACAAATAAAACCTTTCATATGAAAATTAGAAACACTATTGTCATAAACAACAGGAGAGTGGCAAATTTTGTCCGAGGATGAATTTACCACGCCGGGAACTAAACTGATGTTACTGCACACTGTTCGGCTGAGTTGCACTTCCTGCGTGTGTTAATACTCACTGGTTTACAACACGTTAAGCACTGCTTAGAATCGCCTTCATGGCATAAATTATCTGATGCGGTTCGGCGATATGATGCAAAAGTTATATTGAGTAGACTGGACTCACGCTGCCACGAAAGCATACCAGGATAAACCATACCCTGGCTCATTTGCGATTAACGGTGCGCGAACAAACACGTTAAGCGCTTTTGACAAGCCACGGCCGGATTCCATATCGGCTAGATTGAGAATACAGAATTAAATAGACCGTTGCAAAGTCAGTAGTCCGGCTTCAGTACGGTGTAATTTTTTCTGGACGTGTTTACTTATAGGAGATTTGGGACACCCTAATCCCGTATTTAGATTGTCATTTTTCAAGAAGGTTGCCCAGAAACGTTTTGCAACAGGATGGCACACTACCACTGTATCACAGTTGCTTGGATAAGCCATTGCCTTAAAAGTGACTTTCATCAAAAGAACAACACTGGATCTGATCCGACCACTTCGGACTTTTACTTGTAGTGTTTATACAACCCTAATCCCACTGCTCCCAAATAGTTCAAGGTGAACTTTGTGCGCAATTGCAATCAACAGCACGGCAGATGTCAGCTTCACGTGAGCAAATCATCCTGAACATATCGTCCGCTTCAACGGATGACTTCCATCGTGGTGTTCTTCCTTCAAACAGCCGGTGAGATAGGGTGTATCATAAACTCTGACAAGGATATAAATCTTGAGATTGCTTCTTCACGCATAACACAAACCTACTTGACAATCGCAGTAAATCATGTTTGTCTTCGTTGTAACTGTGGCTTCGTTGATTGTTTACGAGCGGATGATAGAAAGATGCGGTATCTATATGATAGAAGTTGTGTGCGTCAACTTTTCCGAGGTAAGTCATTGAGCGTAAATGAGTCACTACCCAAATAAAGACGGACTGCTGATACTTTTTGATCGTTAGCGTGCAATTCATTTTCTCGTATTCAGAAGTTTTATTCACCCGTTTGTAATGTCTAGCACATTAAGGTTAAATTCCTTATGTGCCACACCCTTCTGGAAATAGACAAGATGTGATGGGAATAGCTGCGACAGTTTAAGTGTCGAGCTACTCACGTAATGTATAAGTAGTGTGATGGGTGGCATAAAATAACCATGATCTACGTTGACATGCGCCCGCCGCTGTGAAATCGGAATGACTTTAATTATGTGGCATCCTCCGTGTTGGCAGTAAATTGTGACCTATGCTAACAGTTTAACCGTAGCAAACTTAGTATTCGCTTTTCTTAATCTCTTCCTGTCGGCTTTCGGAGCTAGCTTTCGAAATCATGTTTCAAAATTATATATGGACATTTTGTGTGGATGCGGTAAATTCGTCAGTTTCATTCTTCTCAACTTGCATGTGCTTGGTTAGGCCATACCGCTTGAAAAAGTTATAAAAAATATCTGTTCTACTTATTCATTTCTTTCATTGTGCCAAACGGTGTGTACGAAACAAACATTGCCGTTACGGGGCCCTGTTGAAGTTAAGTGCAACCTTTGGGATGTTTCGCCTGATATCTAGTCCGTTGGATCACTTCTATCGGTTTGTTCACTTCCGTTTGCCTTACAAAATAGTTTGTTCTCTCGCAAAAAGAGCCTTAGGAGGTTGTCGATCACCTTTCCAAATTTCGAGCAAGGACAACCTTCATCAGTTCTTCGGACGCGATTACGTCAATCCGAACGACAACTGGAAAAAGCTGCATCAGCATGAGACAACAGTTCACGCTACGGACTCATGTCACACCTACCTGCCTAGGTGTTTAGATGGACGGTAGTAAGTCAGTCCATAATGTTCGAACGACTTTAACAGTAGTTGTTTTATTTTCATCGTGTCAAATTATACAATTCTGTTATGACCAGCGAACGGTAGGCCAATTCTTATCCAGAACAGTAGATGGGTCGAAGTCATCCATTGCGTTTTTCAAAACAGGAGTAAGCTGATGGATGTAGGTTTTCCATAAATTCGTCATTAGATCATTACCTTCCTAGAGGGAGTATCACCCGGCTTGATTTAGAATCGGGGTAAAATGATCAATAACTAGTGCTATCTGGCAAACACAGGCGACAAGGTGAACCCTACTCAGCTTTTTCATGTTGTCTAC
>JTDE01001849.1:59678-72629 GCA_014338405.1 Paragonimus skrjabini miyazakii | reverse complement strand
GTTTGTCAAAACGGATCAAAGAACACCATCCAGCGTGTTTCGGGACAGGTTCAACCAATTCCATCAACAGTGCAGTCGTTGCACATCTCGCAGATGCTGATCACCGGGTTGATCCCACTCAGGCGTTCCGTGTTGTCTACAAAGTCCCGATAAACCACCCAAAACTGGTCAGACAACGAATGTTGGCTACTGCTGAATCGATCGCCATTCGATTACGCAATCCGATTTTGTGTTCACACAAAAATTCGTGCAAGCCCTGCAGTTGCCGTGGCCAAAGGTCACATCATCAGTCGGTATGCCCACCCAAACTCCAACCGATAACTGTGACGTAATGATAGGTGGAACTCCAAACCACCAATCGTTAACACTGGAGATTTGCTCTCTAAATGACTGACCTATGGAGGCCTGGATATTTTGTAACGTTCAGGTTGATCCGGTGATATTCTACTAAACCTCTTTGTCTTGTTTACACACAGTTTTTGATTTTGCTGAATCTGTATAATTGTATTGATCTGCTGATGAATTATCGAAAGCAATTGTTCGTCACGTCTGCTCTTCTATGATTCAATGGGGATTTTCGAGAGAATTCTGTTTTAGGCAATGACACTAGGACCTGGTTTTTGTTGTCCCCGTAGTAAGAATGGCCAGTTTGATATAGAAGTTCCATCTGGACATTTATATGATCAGTTAGCTATGTTAACTCCATCATCATCTTTAAACGAAAAAAGACTGAATTCAACGTTGTTGTACTCGTGCCATCCATATCCAAACTACGCACCGCAAATAAAACAGCTTTTGACCAAACAGCACTTAGATGCATTGAAATGTTTATAAAATAACGGATGGGATAAAGGAGTAGGAGTTGTTTTACTGAACAGGTTGATTATGTTACCAAAATGAATGATATATTGACCGATAGGTCAAAATTCATGAATACGAAGAAAAACAAAACACTAGCTATAGAGAAGGTGTAAAGGCATGGAATGAAACAGAAGGGGACAATTCATCCGGGCCACTTTCGAACGCATCCGCCCCACTGGAACAATAATGCCTAAGTTATACGGTCCGCCCGAAGTGCACAAAACAGGTTTGCTTTTGAAACCCATTTTAGATATGTGCAACTCGCTTTATGTTTTGGCCAGATGGCTTGCCGGTCTATTCGAACCCGCCAGATTGGAACTAACAAAACGGCCTCCGGGATACGTTTCATTTCGTTGACGTAATCCAAGACCTGAAGCTATTCAATCAGTGTTCTCATTCGATGTCGCCTCACTATTTACGAACGTGCCTCTGCAAGCGACAATTGACCATTAATGCGATTATATCGAACGTGACAACGAAGATTTGTGCAGCCCAAAAGGTGAACTAAGAGAACTGCTGGTACTTTGTACTAGTAACGTTCAGTTTCTGTCCAACGACAGAGATGGAATGGCAATAGGTTCCTATCTTGGTCCCTGTTGGCTGAAGTTTTCATGAGCAAACCCGAGATTAACCAATTGAGCAAGTTACGTTTTACTAACGCTATGCTGATATTTTTGGAGTCGTCAATGAGAATTCTAACATGAACAGAGTCATGGCAGCTTTTAACTCAGCACATAACAGTATTATATTCACCAAGAAGTCAGACAACAATGACCAAATAATTTTTTTAGATGTTGGCATAGTAAGAACAGAAGATGGTTCAATCCAACGGACTGTATACATGAAACAGACTTGGGATGGCCAGTACACTCAATTTGACAGTTTTGTTTCACTAGATCAAAAGCAAAACCTCATGCGACGTCTGACGGGTAGAGTGCTAAATATCTGCGCCTCAGACAATTTACAAGCTGAGCTAGATTTTCCACGAGGTGTTCATGCAGAATGCCTACGCAATGTGTTTCATTCAGAAAGTGATGCAGGCCGCAGAGTCGAAACCTAAGTCATCTCATGTGAATAGGAAACTTCCGTTTATTAATCTTTATTTCAAGGGAGATCCCATGACCGAAGTTATCCCAAGAAGGCTCAAAAAGTCAGTCGAAATAACCTACCTTGTCGCTCAATTGTGCGTGAGTTTCCCTTCAACACCCGTTGTCATGTCACAACTCAAAGACAGACTTCCATATTCTACAACCAGCTGTTGTGTGCACATTTGTTTGCTCGTGTCGAGCATCATACACTGCTCGTACTACAAAGCGACTGCCTGACAGAGTGCATGAACATCATTCTGTGCAGTTGAATAGTGGTGTGATTAAAACGGTTTCAAGCGCAATTGTTACTCATTTGACTGACTCTAATCATTCTGTTAGTAAGAAAGATACTTTCCAGATTGTTCACCGAGTGCCAGGGCGTCGATCAAAAGGAGTGAGATTCGGAATGTTGACCGTTGTCAAGGCCATTAGTATCCGATTACGCAACCCTGAAGTTCGTGCGCACACTTAATCTCCTTTGTCCCATAATTTGGAACAGTGATTGCGTAATTGATAACAAACACGCCGTCCATAACCCCTATTGACTGTTTTTCTGACTCACCCTAGTTACTATTTTCGTATTTATTGTGTTGTAATTAGCCTGATGATCAAGCACAGGATAGAAGTCTTGTTCGCTACTTTGTCGTTCCAATGAAGTGAAGAAAGTCTTTCAGAAGGTATGTAACGCCTTTGCCTGCGCTAAGTTCGATCAGTACGAAAAATTTCCGACTATCTCAATGCTTAGCTTCTACCCACACCAATTTCATCTTGAGGTTGTATGAAGGTATCCCTTGATGACCGGGTACTTGAGTTTGCTTGTAGGTTCTAGACCTTACTGCTGATATAACTGTAGACATCCCGTTGGGTACAATCGAGTAATTATGATGTGCGCGAAGTTTCGCCAAAAGGACACTTACTTCACTAAACCTTCATCTATAATATCCAGTCCATCATTTGTAGTCATGAAAATGTTCGGTCGTACCTCACATGGATCTTATTTGCAGGAGACGGGCCAACACATGTTTGATGCCTTTGAGAGTAGAAATGACTGGAAGGCTACTGCCGGTGCCTTGAAAATTCACTCACGCAATGTGAACAAACGGATTTTTCACAGAGTGCGCAACAAGATGCATGAGCAGGACGATAGGTATAAACGGGGACTTCCGTCTAAAGCAGAGGTTGACCAATTAACTGAGCAAGACAGTGAAGACTTTCTCATCATTGATGAGTAGTCGCGGGTTTGGTTATTTTCAAGCTGAACATCACCCACAATTAATCGCAGCTGTCACATTCCCATAGACTCTTCTGTCGGCCCCTCTCGAAAAGAAGCACTAGACTTGGGTTTCGCTCTCATTAGAGCTCGTCAATAGTGCATATCCTTGCCACGGTTGGGATTTGAATTCCGGTCACGAGCGAAACTCGGGTTTACCTTCTCATCAGTCTAGATTGTCTACGACCGCGGTGAAATGCCGAGCACGAGGAGGACGTTTCTCGTAGCATCATTCGCAATCACCTCGACGGGAGATTGATAACGGCCTAAAGATTACTCCTAACTCACGAGATTATTTATACCGAATTGATAAAAGGGAGAAGGAAACTGTTGGTTTAAAATTTGCAGTCAAGTACGGTCGCGGGAAGCTTTGTTATTCGGACTGATGAAAGTATGATATGTTAAAACATGCTGGATGTCCATTCGCTTGGTTGTAATACTATTTGTTGATTTACCAACTCATCTCACCAGAACTACACAAACGGCAAACGCTGATGTTTCTCACGTTGGTTGATAATCGGCATTTTCATTTCAGCAAACGAGGGTCAAGATTTGTGGATATTCGACTGAACAGCTAATTCATTGTATGTGCATTTCTGTCAACCACCGCTCGTTTGTATTGGTAAACTGAAATGTGGTTCATTGTGGCTAGTCAAACTCTCATACCGAGCTCTCTTGATTGAAGGTTTGCCAGTCACCAGATGTTCAAACCCTATGCACAGTTGAATGAAAAGACAGTCGATGTGAATTTGTTCTGAAATGGTAGTCGTAATTCAAAGATAAGCGTTAACCCGACGTAATATCTATTTTTTTAAAATGTCATTATGAATGGAGACGGAGTATTTATAGCGCGGAATGTGTAAATAATCTCGTATAATGTTACAAACGGCACCGATAAGAGCACATCAAGAAGACAGTTGATTCTAGCTAATGATATCCAGCAGCCTCTGTATGTTGCTTATGGTCTATTTGCAGAGTACAAAAATGTCTGAGTATCGATTGCTGTTTCCCAAAAACGACACACAGTCCTCTTAATCAAGGTCTATCAACGTGATCTAGTTCCAGCGTAGTATTTTTAGTCCATTCCAATTTATGGACGATGTATGTTCGCAGAGAACATTTTTAAACGAGCCGTTCACCTCGATCTCATTAAGGCGCAAGTTGCCTTCATCACACCACAAATGTAGATAAGATGGACGGATAAGATAACACATTGGCCGCAAGTGGAAAGATACGGTTCAATAGCAAGGCCACAAAACTGAGACGTGCTAAGCGACGCTTATCGTTGCGGTAGCATGGCTGTAAAACGTCATGTCAGAGTCCTCAAATGGCACGGTGAGTCTGAAGGCACAGTATGACGTGGACCGTGGTGACCAAAACACTAGGACAATGGAGACTATTTACCAGACCTGAAGTGTGCGTTCACTCCCGTTCCTGTATGGATGGTTGCGGTTACAGCGATGTGTTGGAGCTGCTCGCTTATCCGACTCGGTAAGGAGGTCTGTCTGCTGAGTAAGCCCTTTGGTTCGGACTCCGGATTTCGTATCCGGTCCGACTTGCCCTCTCGTATACCAATACCAAGTCGATCCACATATGGTGAGCAGTGAAATAGACGAATGATGGTTACGTGCATGAACAAATATGGAATGATGGATTGATGAACAAGTGACACTTCTCCTTGATCACGTGAGGGGTCGCTGTCGAAAGGAAAACAACTACAAATTTCTTAATTCACTTTGAGTTGTAATGAGCTTTGGTTTGTAGATCTGTGCAGCAGAAATATCAGAGTTGTGCGCTCCTGGGACGGAGTTTGATGTCAGTTATATGTATGGGGCGTGTAACGTGGTTCACAAAAGACATTACGCAACAGATCAACAGTGTGAGCGATGGAAAAGATGTTTAAACTAAATGGGACTGGTGGCTAATTCGATTTCTCAGTAGACACCTTTCGAAAAATTTTGGTGAAACAAAGTGCATGAATGATGTGCATCCAATACTCGGTTTCTGTTGCGGTTTACTTGACCGGTTCAACATAATCCGCCGGTCGATACATTTTCAAATTTGGTGAACCACTCGCAGTATCCACCCTTTGTTTTTTTCCTCCACCCGAAAGATGTGTGTTCTGTCCCTCCATAAGTGTTAACCAGTCCCTGTGTCTGTTAGCCTACCCATACGCACATTGGGACACTTTTAACTGACATACAGACACACGGGAGTGATATCGAGACATCTTAAACTTATACAGTTTATCAATCGCAGTTGGACATTTGGAAATATACGCAGAGCCTGCTTCTTAATCTGTCACGTTTGGTGTGGCACACTTGCAGTTTACGAAGTGATTTCACCGTATCACTTTCCAAGAACTCCGTTTCATACTTACTCTGAACATTATTGTCATCTCAACTCTGTTTAGTCCAGAAACCGCTCGATAGCCTCACTGTTGAGGACGGTCTACATCTTAGAGTAGTCACTCGTACTGAGATTAGGTTGTTGTTTACACCCGTTTCATTCTTTTGCTTGTTCAGAGTTCATATGTTTCTACGTGTAGCACGATTGGTTGATGAGAACAAAAAACTGCGGAGAGATTTTATTTGACAACGCGGTAGAACAAATTACCTAATACACGTTTGATGAGCTTATTCAGCAAGGGGATCAAGTCACAGTGGCACTGGTATTTTGCTGTAGGGAAGCCGTTGAGATAGTAATGGGTAGTCGTGACAAAACTGTATTACGTTGATGAACGTCATGTGCAATTGTCGTCTGATCACTATGCTCTGTGAATTTGCCAATGACCTGCGGGAAGTTAATCACATGAATGGAAGAGTTTGAGCAAATACCATGAACCTTGCCTTGATTACCAACCCCAAGAGCTGAGACGATTATTCTCCTTATGAGTACAGCAGTTACAATCCCTTATTCGTGGTTGTGTTGGCCGTCGACTCAGTGATAATGAGACCCTATGTAAGAAAAATTGTTTTGCTCTGTATTGCCCAGCCTTGCTGACGTGGTCAGTGGGCTGAACAGCACGAGACACGGTTAATTTGATCTGATCCGGATTGGGTTCAAGGTGGAACTTGAGTCACCAGTTATTGCGGATCAGTGGGTCTTTCGTCTGAATAGGAAGTGGCCCAGAATTAATACACTATAGCACTACAAAGGTTCTGGGCACGGGTTTTTCCCTGCTTTTTCTCTGACAAAGGCAGCGAAAGATTGGTACCAGGACTGGCAAAACTCTTTAAGACACTTTGGGAAACCGAAAGAATATCTCACAATTGACTTTAATGGTCTGTTTTATTTTCATTTTCAGAGAGGATTCGAAGTCTACGTTATTGCCGCAGAAGTATCAGCCTCCTCTCTATCACGACCGAGTTATTTCCAGTCTTATATTGGATCGGCTCACCAAACTCAATAGGAGTTGTATTAGTGAAACCAACAAGATTCCGACCCAGTCGTCGACAATCTGACAATCAATGGTTGTAATATATTTTAGACCTAAAAGATACCTTTCATTTGCCCGTATTGTTATACTTGGCAAATGTGAGGGTGACTTGCAGACTTTGCTGAATAAGGCGAATAGCGTGTTTCGTTTGCTTGGTCTCCTCATCATATCCCCAGCATGTTACTCTGGCACTAGGGCTTTCCCACCCCCACCCTATTTTCCGCAGTTGATGTACTGAAGATAATGGGTCATTCCATCTACTCAAGTAACATCTTCTGATGGACTTGTAATGTTGCTAATGATGTATAGTCGGAAGTACGGAAAGCACATGTAACCTATCCCAGCTTTTTGTCATCTGTTGCGGCGGATTGGCATCCAGTTGGAGCTTATGGGAAAGGTCCGTAGTTCTTTCATACTATTTGTCCTGCTGTGTGATTCGACAACATGACGTGGCCCCATCGAGGATTCTTACAATCTAGCTGTGTTTGGCCGTCATTGTCTCCGTCAGTAGATCTGTATCAAGTTGATTGGCTGTTTGCAAAACGTCTCTTCATCAACGCGTTTTTTCGGACGCTCTGAATGCTTGATTGCGTGATCAAACTGTAAAGATTTGTGGACTACAGAGGTCGGATCACGTACTCCTTATGTGGGGTGGACCTATACTACCACATAGAACAACTATCGGTGACTACCACTGGGTTAAAGCGAAGTGGGAATACTTCGACCATTCTACTGAACAGACTCAAGTGTTTTCTGGTTGGGGACCCAGTAATCACCCAACTCACTAGTTGAGTACGCTGTTGTACATGACAGCCTGCCGCAGTCAGCTATGTCCGTGTTCATCCCATTAGCGTTTCTCATTCTAATCCACTTTTGTTTTCTGGTTATTTTGCTTTAGAATATTCTATGTTACTGTTACCGTGAGCGGTGACTCGAACTATAGTATCGTCTGATCTAGCTCCCTTTCGCCGTATGCATGTATGTATGTTCCACTGGTGCAAAGTGATCTTCAGTACCTCTCTCCTTGTTCCTTAAACTAGATGTGACAAACTTCCAGTAATTGTTTGGATAAACATCTGTATTAACCACCGGTGTTTTGTTCCCAATAACGACCGTGAGCAGAGTTCAGTACTTGGATCAATGTTTTAAAATTAGTTTGAACTGTTATTTATTCCCCTCCTTTTTAAGCCCGATTTGATTCAGGCTATTATCTTTGTTTCTTGTCTGGCTATCGATTAGTTCGTCTGGTGGTTTAAACTGACAAAAACATGCAATCCTCACATAACGTCTGGTTTTTATGCAGGTTGCAACCTTCAGTGTTTAACGAACATGTACAGCAAGTTATGAAAAATGTCTCACTCGCCCAATTTATCCCTTGAAAAGGCAAACACATGAAGTGAGATACAGCCAAAGTGGTATGGTACGGTGGTCAGTTTCCAGGTCACTGTTGTATCTAAAACAAGGGTAAATAATATTGGACGTGTTTAACGAAGTTTCGACATATTGAACCCTAGACGTCGGCGTTTGTTGGCTGGGTCGTAAGTAATCAAAATCTACAGTCGTGAACGAATCGAGTTTTTTTCTTGGAGGAAGGTATGTCTCTAATCTGATCGGGCTCATTTAAGCGTATGGTTCAATGCTGCAATGCAAACACCAAATACGCGACTCTTTAGGTTACGTTTAAAGCGTTTGGGTTGCGTTTGTCTGGTACAGGAATAGTTATTTTTGTTAGCAAAAGTCATGTCTTAGATTGGGTAATTCAGTTACTGTTCCGCTCATTCCAACTTCAACGTTAACAAATCATTATGTGTCAATCCATTTATCAAACTTGGCTGAATGTCATGGACATAACAAATAGCTTAATAACAAAAAACGGTTTCGAAATAGCTTTTGAATCTAATGCAACATTGTTTATGTCAACTTTGTTGTGTTGTAAGAGGCGACATACTAAACAGATTTGGATTATGCTAGAACCCATTGCGAACTTTACTGCGTATTAAACTACTAGGGACCCACTATAAAATAACCCTCTAGAGAAGTTTCTTGACTACCCTGCAACCGTATGTCATCTAATCGTCTACCGTACCGAGCATTATATGCTGAGGCCACCAACAGTTGGGTAAAACCGCGTGGTGGTCAACCAACAACGTGGTCACAAAATATGAAGACCTTGACTGCTCCATTGAGCAAAGTGGGTAGGTGTCGCCTGCCTGGATGGGGTCCTCGTGATCACTCAAACCGCTGGTTAGAGACGCTATCCGAGATGGCGATGTGTCGCAGTCAGTGGCGGACCTGTATCCATACCATTTCTAATTCCTCCGCTTAGTCTTGTTTTAATAATGTTCAACCTTCTTAGTAACGTTTTCTTCTGAGATATTCCACGTCATTGTTGAGGTGAACGGCGCCCCGAGCCACAATACCTTTTGGTCAAGCTTAGGGCTGTTATGATGATGATGATGAACCGTCATAGAATAACAAAGGAACACACAAAGCTATGAATAACCACACAGTTACGATTAAAAATAGAAAATAAACAAACGCGTAAACAGTCAACGTTGCACCATTCAGTGTTTACTATCGTGTAATAGTGTGACAAAGCTAGAAAAGACCGAAACAACTATAACTCGAGTCTTCGGCAAGCAGTAAAATAATATAATCCCCGAACGTTTGGAGTCCATAAGAGAACTTTTAAAAAATCAGAAGGAGGAATGTATTCTAACAAGTATGGTTCGATTAGTTAGCCGTTTAGGGAAGTAAAAATTGATCAAGCACAATTGACATATTCCTGTTTCATATAGATTGAACATCACACACAATTGATCGCAGCTGTCGCATTCACATCGACTTTCCAGTCGGCTCCTTTCGAAAAGAAGCACTGAACTCGAGTTTCGCTCTCACTAAAGCTAGTCAGTAGTGCATATCATCGCCACTGCCGGGACTTGAACCACGGACATGCTGTTCATGAGGCAACCGTGTTTACCACTGCGCCATTGACCTCACATTAGGCACGACCGAATTATCATATGAGAACGCTCATCCACTTTCGCTTGCGAGTAATGGTCAGGTTGCCCGATCGTCTCGATAAGAGACACAGTTACTGTCTGTTAATTCCAATCGATGACCCCTCGACTAGGACTTCACTCCAAGTTGAAATCACAGAAATCATTGACTTGTTGAGCGGTATTTGATTACTGATGAGTAATAGGGGAATTTTTTCAACTGAATAGGTCTAGATTGGATGTCCTTTGAACAGCTATTTCTTTCCAGCTCAGGTTTTATTCTTTTCTTTAGGATCGTCTGGCAGTTAGGTGTCAAAGCGGCTCACTGATGTATAACCGTCTTTGATGATGACGTCTCAGTGATTGCAGCTTACTTCGCTTGCTCGTAGAGAAGATTTTCTTCACATCGTTCAACGAACCGACAACCTAACATAGTGTATGTTTCAGATTTCATTTTGGCGCTGTCCGCAAAACTGTTTGAACAAACACTTGAGGACAATGTTATTTTTATCTTTCATATGGATGACTGCGTTTTCCATACAAAGTCCACAGCATGAAAAGTCCATGACAGTAGTAGTCTCCGATAGTTTTTATCGAGTTTCATGAGTCTGCATTTTCACATCTAAAAATAGTATCCTTCCCATAAACTCAAAAATAGTTTTTCGTTTGACCTCATTCATCATGCTCAACTAATATCGAAGGAACATCTCGTAATTTAGGTTCATTAACTGAGTGATACTGACACCCAACGGCTTCCGTTTGATAGTGAGATTTGAAGATATAGATAATTTTATGTTAGTAAAACGTCGTTCTGAATGAATACCACTGTTTTTTTAAAAAGATATTCTGTGTTTTTTAATACCAAGTCATGTATTTGTCCACGAATCAAAAAAGTCTCTTGTCATCCAACCTTTCTGGTAAGTCTCGTATTCATTACAAAGCACAACAATGCATTGTGCACCACTTGAGATGTATGCACATTTTTTGTTCAAGTGTGAGACCCACATCGTCTGGCTGGAGCTTGTTGCCAGCAAGAACAATCTGTAGCACATTAGGACCACTCACATTTAGCTCATCAGAGCGACGGATAGTGTTGTCAAAAATAAAGTCTGAAAGACAATCGGTGCACACCAGGACTAAATAAGAAGCGAGCACTGCTCTTTGAAAGACCCTTGTGAAATTGAAGGAAGACGACTAAAGATGCGATTGGGTCTTTGTCGTAAAAGCTCCAACACAAACTTATAATGTAGTGCGGTAGTCAATAGATTTAGGACCACCCACTGAGACTGAGGTCAGCAAGTGCATTCCAGCTCTCAAACGCAATGGGGCTGTCGTTCCAAATGACTTCAATGAAAGTAGGGAGACGATAGTAGAGAGCTTGGCTGAATTGTTTCAACTTGCGTAAACCACAGAAATCATCCTTCCGTGGTGGGGTCACTCAATAATCATTCCCATATTCAAGTAAGATATCAGGTGCTCTTGCGGAAACCATAGGGGAATTTGATGGACCTTGGTCATCACTAGGGTTCTGGCATCCATCGTACTTCGTCAAGTCACTGCAGCTCGGGAGAGAAACATTAAGGAAGAACAGACAGATATTTGCCCTGGGTAGGGATGCATTATTCAAATTTTCACTCCTCGTCAAGTTCTGGAACTACGTTACGTGTACCGCCGGTTAACAAATGCCGTATTTATCGACTACATAGGTGTGTTCGATTCGGTAGATCTATCTATACTTTTAGAGCCACTTAAACACAAAGATGTACCGGTCAAGTTTGTGACCATACTCCAGACAGTTTACTTATCGTGTCGTTCGACACCTACCCGATACTGGTGCCACGCCGGAAGATTAATTTGCACAAGTTCTCTTCATCTTTCTGTATCTACTCTCTCACCTGTTGTTGTCAAACCGGTTAAGCTGGAAGGACCACAAGGCGGTTATCGGATTGGATTCGTCAACACCTACATAAGTGGCTTCGCAACGGCTAGAAGAGGCCCATTTTCAGTGGGATTGGTTACCGCTTACTTGATACCGGCCATCGTACAAGTCTGGATGAAGCGTTCCGAATCATCTAACCAGTGGAGTTTGTACGCTTCCATGTATGAGTGTGCACTGAACCAAAGTTTTTTCAATGCCACTTGGAACCGATATGATCATAGGGTACAAGATAAAGGAAATTCCTCTCTGACATCAGCAGATTTAAATCGGCATAGAAAACTACCTGAAACTGTGTCCCATTGTTTATATAAGTAAAATGAGAGTTGGAGTAGCACACAGAGAGTTGGAGGGGTAATCAGGCGCAGGGTGCAACTCACATTACTGATGAGTAGTCGCAGGTTTGATTAATTTCAAGTTGAACATCACCCACAATTGATCGTAGCTGTCGCATTCTCATAGACTTTCCAGTCCGTCGATTTCGAAAAGAAGCACTAGACTCCAGTTTCGCTCTCATTAGAGCTCGTCGGTAGTGCATATCCTCGCCGACTGGAAAGTCTATGGGAATGCGATAGCTGCTATCAATTGTAGGTGATGTACAACTTGCAAAACACATTGCCAAACCGAATGTTCATTTATTCGTTTAGTTGTTTGAAACTTTCGTTCTTCGTTTCGCTGATGGAGTTTGGTTCTATTGACAATAAATGACATTGAAATCGAGCAGAACAGGAAATACACTTTCTGTCGAAAACCCATGTATCGTGCAGTCCAGCAATATAAGGTATTAATTAGATAAACTGTGATTGACGAATGTTGGACGTTCATATGGGGAAGTTTACTGTGAGGAAACTTATTTTCAGAATGGCTGGTTGGTACGGAAATTCCATGATGGATCGAGTAGCTATTAAATGAACCACAGTATGAGTAAGTTGGTGAATGACAAGCTCATATTCTGTTATTGTAATCGTAATCAGAAAGTCATCCTCAATGAGCACTTCGAAACATCACTGTCCTACGTCCTTCAGTGTCTTTATCAAAATCGATTACACTAAACCAACGCACACAGCACTTGTACTCGGTTTCCATCCATGTAATGCTACCTTGGCGAGGTGGTCGGGCTTGTGCACTGTTTTGATCCGGCGGGCTATGCTGACTAGGACTCCGGTCCTTCCAGGCGCAACCTTGTCAGACAGGCCAAAGGGGAGCAGTCAGACGAGAAGCAGTTACACTCATAGGATTGTATGTCGCACTACTGACCGCGTAGGAGTGCTTAGGTAGTGAGGCACGATCCTATGGGCATATAGCAGAACTATTTTTATAGTTGCGGCATTGCTGTCTTCCGTATAAGGAAGAAGGGG
>JTDE01001849.1:43271-56397 GCA_014338405.1 Paragonimus skrjabini miyazakii | reverse complement strand
CAATGGCGGACCTGTATCCATACCATATCTAGTTCTTCCACTTAGTCTTGTTTTTAATAATTTTCAATCTTCTCAGTAGCGTTTTCTTCTGAGATATTCCACGTCATTGTTGAGGTGAGCGGCGGCCCGAGCCACAGTACCTTCTGGTCTGGCTCATGGCTGTTGTGATGATGATCATGACGAATGCATTCAGTTTTGAGCTAGTATGACAACCGATAGATATCAGTGAATCACATGGATAACTATTTTCGTTTAGTCTATGTTGCGTGTTATAATTCGAACTGGAATGTTGGGCATCTGATCGGTATAAACTCCGATGTAGACTAAAATGTTTCCGCTCATGGTTCACAGTTTATCTCATTCGTCGGTGTTTGTGCGATGTTGCTATGTGTGCACGAACAACACCCGTACCTTTGCTGCTTGTGCTGATTTGTAAATTACTTATGATTGATTTTCCGAATATTTTGTTAATGCTGACAGGCGCTGTTCTTTCGATTATCCCATACCCTATGTCGACAATTTATTTCAACTGCATATTCATTCTACAATATACTAGTTCGACTGTAGTCACTCGTGTTATAATCGTTTATCTGATATTTGCATGTTGTGGGGACCTTAGTTGTTTTGTGCCAATTTTTGTTCAAAATTATCGTCTTATGGTGAGCAGTGATTGAGTTTGGCTTATACAAAATGAGCATCGCTCGCAATCGATCGCATCTGTTGCAGTCCAACAGAGTTTTCAGTTGGTCTCTTTCGAAAAGAAACACCATACACGAGTTTCGACTTTGTTAGAGCTCGCCAGTAGTGCGTTTCCAAGCCGTGAGCAGGATTTAAATTCCGGTCACGCTTTCATTAGATAGCCGTGTTAACCACTTCGTCAGTGACCTCACAACAACTGTGTTATCATATACAAACGCTCAGCCACACTGGTTCGTGAGTACTACTCAGATTATCCGATCACTTCAGCAGAAGGCACAGTAACTGCATTATCAGCAACAGTCGATGACTAAGACGATGATGATTAAGACTTTCCTTCAAGTTGAAATCACAGAAATCCCTAGCTCTTTGGGTAACGGCAACTTCATTGCGTTGTGTTCAGTGCACGGCACCAGTGTAGCGTAAAGGCGTCCAATAAAGCACAATCTTTATTGTCCAACTCGCTAGTTACCATGCCACACGAGCGCTCGCGATTTTGAATCACAAGTCCAGCCCACAACAACCCCGGTTTCCGCTCGCACGTCGTGTGTGCTTCTACCCGGTTTAGGTGTGTGATTGGTGCCTTCTACCCGGGGTTTTTCTACCTGCTATCCCTCGTCCGTTGATCCGATTTCGTGAGCGATGACTTGTCTGGTCGCTCGTGCTGTCCTCCGTCTATCTACTGTAGGCTTTGAACGTACTCTACAGCCGTGTCGAGATATTCCTGAATGTTGGAATAATCACGCCTTCAATTTGGTCATCCGTCCTATTTCGGCTGCCACGTCTCGCCCGTTGGTCCGATCCGGTCGAGCGATGACTCAACTGGTCGCCCACGCCGTCCTTCATCCGATCGCTGTGGGTTTTCGAACACACCTCCCCCTGTGTTGGGGTATTCCGCCGAGAGTTGGAATGCTCGCACTTCCTGCCTGACAGTCCCCCACAATATTTCGAATAGTGGAATTCTCGTCTTATAACAAATACCCCCTTCATTCCTTTCAGTTATCTGATTTCAACGCTTTCCATACATGATTCATTTATACTTGATGGAACTTTTCGCATTTTAAGAATCTGTTGGGTTACCTTGCTTCGAAAATAATAATTTTTTGAGGTTGCATTTTATTATAACAATACGGATGTCACTAAATAAGTTGTTTCGACCAACAGCGTAGGTAAACAGGCTATTGTTTACTCAGTAGGAATAAGGAGATGATCATTGCACTGGCCAATGCAATTATGTTACAGACAAATTAAGCATCTCGCCCCACCCTTTATAGCTAATCACATCCATTCACAATGGACAATGTCATACTTTGAACCAGTTAATTTAATGACCAGCCGCACTTGTCAAATACGTGTAGAAACAAGTAATTGAACAATGATCATAGCGGTACCGTGATTCGCAAATATATTGACTTTCTTACCCAACTTTGTAATCGTTTCATGTTTTTTTTACACTGACGAAAGTAGATAATATCCTTAAGAATTTGGACGGATCAGTTTCATAATGTTTCCTCTCCTCAACAGGTGATGAATAAAACCAAGTAAATGCAATTAAACTTGTCTGTTTGTCGTCACCGTCACCCAGCTTAGTTAATTAGAGAAACCAGATTTATGGTAGTGATCAATAACGAACGTTATATTGATTGTTCGTAATGGTATAGAGGCGTCCAGACAAATGTCACTGCTTGAGGCATTAATTAGCAGACCACTACCACAGTTAAAATAGAATGGCCAGAGAGATGGTTGGACAGTTGGAAGAGATGCTACTATAACAATTTAGTTAATCTAAACGCACTAGTTTTGGTGTGGACATCTATACACTCCACGGTCAACAAAAGCACGAAAGGCAACCACACCTAACCAGATGTGGTCACAGTCACAGTCACTGTTACATTTCTGTGGTCGCCACAAGCACAATTGTGATGCTTCTATTTCTCAAAGTTGCTTGTTTCATAATGTTCCCAAATATCTGGTGGATGAGTCACCTAGACTCGTTGGTTATGGTTAACGAACAGCCAGTGCTGAAGGGAAAAAAACTCTCATAACATCCACACGAACACCGCGTGTACAACACCTAGATTCCCAAAAACTACCATCAACGGATGATCACACATCTAAAAACAGTGTAGCATTCGTAGGCAAATGACCTTGTGTTTTGTGGTCGTCAGTGTGGATACAAGTTAATAACGAGTTGAACTCTTGGTAGAGTCCGAAATCATCAGTTCTTCAGTCTAAACTGATACATAACGTGCTATTCATCTGTTCTCTGTATCAGCCTGACAGAGTTAACGAGTAGATTATGATGACTGTCTGAGCGGTTACTTTCACGTATGTATTGGATGCCAGTTCTGAGGGCACATTATGTACTATGGGAGAGTGGACCGCAAAGACTTCAGTTAAATATTTTGTGTGTGATTTGATCCGAAAATTTCCTTTGTCAGTAGACTCTTGTTAACATTCGTTTTATGCACATACACATGTGACCGCCGTTGGAAGACTCGGCATGCTTACAGTGCCACCCACTTTAAATCCGTCAGCCTTCACGTATTTTAACTACACTACACAACTGATCAGTCAGTACGGAATTCACACACACAGTTCAAATGAGTTACCACTAGGACTGGGTCTACGAGGATTATCTATTCGTTACAATCATGAATACATGAAACCTCGCCACTTCTTAGTATGGCCGGACGCTGGTTACATGATACACATGCAGACATTTTTGTCAGTTAGGCTGACGCTTTATAATGAATGGATCTATCTTCAGAACATGCGTCAACCATTGCTATTCAGCGTGCCTGCTAGCGACTACGGACAGTACGATCAGTTTCTTTAGATGGAATAACTTATAAATCTGAACATGTTAGATAATAAGAAAAATCCGACTTTGAACTGGACCACTTGCATAGACGTCTGGAATTTCAGTAAGTACCAGGTTCACAGCAAAGAACTTTTAGTGGTGACGCAATCATGTGACTGTGACTGGTACGACCCTCTTGAATGAGTAAGTCACTGACTCATCCAGAGCGGGTTGTCACCTAAGCGACAGCGAATGCACTGGACATGGGCGAGCCAGCTCGATTGTACACTAGTAATCCGTAGTATCCAAAGCCACAGATCGTATAATAGTGCGCTTGTTTTCTCATAAGAGACTTACCGACGATGACATGATATCTTGAACTTTCCTTACGTGTTTTAGCGTACTTTGTCCTGAAAGTTTTAGTTGATCACTCAGTTGAAACTTAAATGTTTTAACTTCCATTATCTCATAGTTATCGTGTTTATACATGTTCAGCTACCAAAATTTCTTCTATGTATCAAACCACACCTTAAGTTTCCTCTTGTTTTTCCGTTTCATCATGTCAAAAAATCCAAGGTCGTCATGTAAAATGCATGGTTACGTATTATTTCGTTCTTTCTTCTGAAAACTACATATGCAAAATTAAGCATAAACAAGTGTACATGTGAACACCTACAGGCAAAGTCTTGGAGTGATCAGTCACTATTCAGTTCATGAAGTGGTTCAGTGACATGACTGTGTAATGATAGGAGGTAGGGTTGTGGAGCGAAGAGAAAGGAATGATAAGACATGTAACAGTATGCGTTTAAGGTCATGCATCGATCAACTGAATAACCTATACAGATCAATGTGTACGAACAATCAACATACGGTAGCTTCTAAGCAGAAAACGGAACGTTTAAGATGGAGACGAAAGATAAGCATAAAGACATAACTACAGGAAGAACACTCAGTTTATGCAGGGTACAGCTAAGACAGCAGTAGATTCAAAACCATCTATTCCTGAACACATAACGGTGGTTTCGTACACCGTATTTCAAAGGCTTCGGAAAACGCCAGGGTGTTTGTCCGTAGTTTGACAGATAACATCGAATGCTCTGAAATAATCTACTCGGTGGCCGGATTCGTGCAATGGTTTTATGATCTCCCAACCTTGTCACTCAGAAGCCATTTAAGGAGGTGCCAGCAGATCCGGATGTGGAGTGCCGTTACCATGCAAACGGAAGGTACAAATAACTGCATAATGTTGTTTGACTTGGAGAGTTTGAACACTGGGTCTCTTCTCGAAGATAAGGGAATGTGGATTGCTCGGTCCAACACAATGAGCTTGGCTGACTTATAAGTGTGACGCAGTACTGTTTTCTTTCTTCGCCTCATGAGGAGTGGTATATCATCTCCTTGGTGAAGTAGAGATAAGAACACAGGTTTCTACGATACTGTTGCGAGGGCCGGTAAGAAGTCGAGTGGCTTAGGATGGTTGTAGATAAAACGAACTGGGTATTCATTAGAAATAAAAGTCTGTTTGATATACTCAAGCTTTTCAGAAATGTGTTTATACAAACAGATTTTACTAACTCTATGGTATAATGTTTGCATGAGCCCAGGTTTTTAAGTGATTGGCGCAAAGCTTTAAGAGTGTAATAACTGATCAGTTCACGCCTTCTTTCAGAAAATGCTTCTGGTGAGAGATCTCATGAGTTTGATATCCAGAAACGATATCCGATTTTTCACCTGGATTTCACTGGAAAATGTGTTGTTACAGGCTATTAAGGTGTGCACACGTGGTTTCTATTTGGCTGCACGATTCACACACTACACACATCAACCAAACATCTCCTGTACAAATATGTGGAACTAACAATATTTTGTGCCTATTTCTTGAGAGAAGTCATAAACAATATTACCTAGCAAGGGTTCAAGAGGGCTGCTGATGTTCAAATCATCGCCCTGGGAATGAAATCATGCACTGACTAAAAACTAAACATTACTGATGCACAGAATAAGAAGCTTGCATAAATGAAACACAGGTAGATTTAACTTCGGATAACTATGCACCAAACACTCAAGTTTCAAATTTTAACGATTGTTTTCACAGCTTAGATCTTACCAGTGGAATGCCTCTTATTTCAGTCTTGAGAGCTAGATAGTTTACTTTCTCTCTAGCCTGTCATTTGGAAATCCAGAAATGACTAGTCGGGCTAAGATGGCCTTCACTTACATGGCTTCCCATGCTATTCATTGGGGTTTAGACTGAATACCACTGTATGAGGGATGCCACAAGTGATGGAGTGCAATTCGTCTTTGGTGACATGTGTCTGCAAGCGTTCGTTGGCTTCGTTCACTACGATAGAATGATGCAAAAGCAGGTACAACCAGATAAGTCTAAGCAAACTGGAATGAAAGAACTATACGCTTTGAACGGAGTGGACCTCGGCGTTTGTTTCGGTTGACACAACGGAGACTGCGCTGCTGAACAAACAGACGGCTGACCAATTAAATTTAGAAGTTCAGCCACTGCTTTATGACGGACGAGATTATCTGGGGAGTCTGTGTCTCATTACATGACATATACATCTGCCGTGCATATTCGGCCCACAGCATATGGACCCCTTTGGAATAAGAATCATGCCGCAGGTGTATAGAATCAAATACAAGCATACAAGAATGCTCTTAGGAGAAAGCATACTGAATGAATAAGTATTATGTACATCGGATGAATCAACATGCATGTATCCTGAACAATTTCAGCTATAGTCTGCTAATATTGTAGGCGAACATTGCTTCTTTCCTCTGTTTATCATCACTAGGTAGTTGAAACGCTGACAGACGATCAACAGACAAGCATGGCTCTATCTGAACGCAATAAGGAACAAAATGAACGGGATAACCTGCATTTAAAATCTTCTTTAATCCCAGGTTAATGGTGACCTGTTTGTATGTAGTGGGGAGATGGAGTGCTACAAACTATTATCACAGTGAGCAACATGTCGTTCGAGCAACACTTGATTAAATAATCTGCAAACCTAGGTTTCAGTTTATCGACTACTACATGCTCAACTAGCTGATGATCCGCCGCTGTTTCATCCGACTCGGAAAATAAATCGCTAATATGTAGAGATTTCCTCTTTTTGTTTGCAAACGATTCTTCATTTCTGTACAACAACCTTTTGTATCTCCTTTACAAGTTGTTCAAATTAATAAAAGTGACCTTGTAACACAATACAAATTTTGTGCACGTCAGACTGCTCGTCTCTCTGTTGCGCAATCGCTTGACGATACAACATGGATCTGTCATCCATTTTTTTTTAGCTCCGTCGTACTATGAACATCGTCTCATCCTGGATCGCGCTTCAGCAGTCCACAGCAACTCTCTGGTATTCTCCATTTCCGGATACTGGTAACTTGGAATATTGAGGTCGTCATCTTGAATACTTGTGAACACTTCCTGTGAATCAAATCCTTTAATTACTGTAACTTGCTGGAAACTTTTAACTATTTTGTTTCATTCGTTCATTTTGTTATCAACTACAGTTTAGTGAGGTACGTTCGAATTTACCTAGTCTATTCGGTAACTCGTTAAGACCACTACAAATATGTACCCCGGCAAAATGATCCTTTCCTTAACGTTCTCGGTTCGAGATTTATTGTTAATCTTTTAATCGGTTAGTACTAGTTACAACCATAACGATCGAAATTTTACGCAATATTCATACTGCTTTCAAATTTGGCACAATACTTTCAGATTGTTTATCGCCAGCTACGTCGAACCATTTATATGTAGATTCTCTGGATCGATTTCAGCGATTAGTACATAGATTCGAGTATAGACACTCAACTCACTTGGGGCCAAATCAGTTGTCTTTATTGCTAAGCAACGGGCGCTCGTCGGGTTGTACGGCAATAATAATAATGTTTCAAAAATGCCCATTACGATAATGAGAATAAAGACATATAGGCAAACGCGTGTTTTTCGATAATTCATTTTCCAGCCGGTACAATTATATAAGGAGTTAATAGAGTTAGATCGAGACATCGATCAGACTTATTACAGAGAAACTAGGTTACTGGTCAGTCAATTAACGATGGCTTCATTGGTCGGTTAGGCCACACTTGTCCACTGGTTTGACCGCGCAGGTTGGCCATCGATCCGGTGGATTTGTGGTCATGATAGGTGCAGCGCCTAAACAAACTGTTTTTGCTTCAATAATACCGATAGCTATGGCAGTACAAAGTGTTCTTATTCAGACCGCTTTTGATGGGTTGCCTGGCACGTGATATACCACTTTGAAGGCTTTATCAGTTTTTACCTGGTGTCCGCGTTCAACCAGATGACCGAGGATAGCACTGTTGACCGATCGTACCAATAATAATAACAATAACAATAATAATAATAATAATAGGGATCACAGCGAGTGCCAAGTAGTGAGCAAAATTACAAATCTAAGTAACTTGTAACCAAATAAGAATCCAAGAGGGATTTACAATGATTCCTAGAAATTCAACTAACGACCCAGAAGAAAAGACCTTACCTTAGATGATAAATATGTATAAAAAGAACTGTCATCTGAAAACCTAATGAGAACGGAACTTGTAACGCTTTTTGCCATAACCTCGTAGGTTTGCTGTCAGCCACTTTGACAATCAACTTTTTGTCAAGACCTACGATAAATAAACGGTGTTTAAGAAATTAGGTAGCAGCGGAATCTTCGAAATTCAAGATGATGGAGACAAGGGGTCCGAAATCGAGATTTGTACAGGACGTGTCTTAAACTCATGACGAATTGTTTGTCCGTGTACTGGATGCCGTTGTTGGTGATAATTTCTTTTTAGACCAGCTCATGTTATCGGGCTAGTATACTCAAACAACGGCCTCACAAAAATTCCTATACATTTTTTGCCTGTTTGGGAGAAGGTGTCATATCATCCCAAGAGTTGTGAGCCCCTTTCTTGCAGCCACCAAATTATGCTAAAATAACAGTAGTTTAGAAGACATACAGATATTTAGATCCTTTCTCGAGTCAGTCTTCAGTATTCCTACCACGACAACATTTCCAGGGCCCTTACTGAATTGCGTGTGTGTGCACTCACTGTCCTTGGGGAGCAAACTCGTCATCCTGCCTGTGCTAGATTTATTTGTAGCACTGTGCGATAAATAGTATTCTAACTCTGTAAGTCGCCGAAGTAAAGAAACACACGGACAGAGCGAAGGTCCTAGAGGTCAAAAATGTGGATTAGGATTGGTGGAGAAAAGGCGCTTTTAGTTTATCGATAATTATTGTGTGGTTTCAAACTGATGAGAAATTGTAATTGACTGAATTTGATGGCGCCCTGATAGTGATTCCCACCGAGGCGATCTAACTAAATGAACATTACTTACAAATGAATGTGGCTGAGTATTAAAAAACAGTCAGTCTGTCAACAGTGGCAGCGGTTCACACAGCTGTTTCATAAGAACGTGAACCGTTACTCAAACCCTGGTCGTAACAGCTTATTCCAATATGAATGAATTTCGAGTGTAATGCTTTCGTTAGAGAGAGGTTGTCTGGAAAACCTAGCTGAATGCGAAATACACAAGTAGATGTAGGTTGTGTCCAACTCGATTAAACTCTATACTCTAAAACGTTTCAGTGACAATCATTCACGTGCGACAAACAGACGAAAACTGAACGAGCATTCATCACGTGTACATGTCTAACTGTTCACAAGTAGTTGATGATGTTTTCATTGGAAACATCATTAAGATACAACGAAAATTTTATTATCAGAATATTTTTGATTCTAGCTTGTATGATACACTTCGCCATGATCAACTATTTCAGGTAAAACTGTTCGAAATAAAGTTAATGAGATGAATCGGAACAACAAGACGTCCTGAGAATTTTTATAAGCATACCATTAACTGGCCACTGTACAGCTTCGCGTTTATCTCTCACAGGAAGGTGACAGAGAACATAAGCTTAACATTCTAAAAGTCTCACGTAGCAAAGAATAGTCCTTCGTGCTGTCAAAGAGGATGTTTCAATTCTTACCAAGAAGTCACACTTCAAGTTCAGCGTTACTGAAATCGATATCCTAGTAGGTGTCAGCAATACAGACAACGAAAATGGGCATTATCGGACCTGTCAAAATTTGTTTCTAAACCCTAAACAAGCTCCTCAGGTCTACTCTTTTCTTCATAGTTGACTGTAAAGAAATCTTATACATGTCGGTGAGGACTAATCAGCCGTCATAACAATACGGAACGAGTAAGTTGATCCGCAATTAGTTGGTTGTTGTCGAATGAGAGATTTTAAAAAACCTCGCAGCATAATCGAAGAAAAAGGCGAAATTATAAATTTCTATCGCTAATAGCAATACCAAACCATAAGCATAGCGAGCAGTCTGATTGACTAGTGGACACGAAACTCGCGGTTATCATTCTCAGTAAACGAGTAAAATATGTCATTCTATCAATGCATTGATTAAATTTGTGTTGAATCAAATAATCGATACAGTCTTGATTACTTTCTGATGACCTCAGTTGCACACAAACCGCATTGTCAGACCCGTTACTAGTCCACTCCTAAGTGTGTGCTACATATATGATGAATACCAAACCTGAACGGCACTCAGAATCGACATTGTGACCTATACTTTAAATTACTTGAATGCAAACAACTCTCAATTAGCTTCGGGGTGTATAAATTAATTCAATTATACTGGTTAACAGACAGAGTGAAAGAACTCCCCTCAATGGAGGCTTCGGACTATGCGTTACGGGTCGTGGACCACGCTATACACAAGAATCACTACTGGGAGACCTTCTTGTCCAACTGATAGAAAATACCACACGAGTTGAGCAGATGTCTATCTTCATGCGAGTAACATTGAAAGGGAAAGTATCGATTAAGTTGTTGTAAACTCGTTGATCGCGCTCTGTGAAAAAACCGTTAAATGCGATCACAGTAAAAAGTTTGCTCACTGATTCTCTGCTGATTACTCTATTTTTGAAGGTCAAAGTACAGGTCTACAACTCACTGAAGTGAAAACAAGTAAAATAGATGTACTGGTCTTATCAGGTGGATTTTTGATAAACAGAATGATGTAACGTCTAAAAAAAGTAGTTCGTAGATGGATTTCTTCTTGAAAGTAACAGTCAATGGCTTCATTAGATCAGAACGCGAGAAAAAATGTAATCAGCTTCAATGTATATAAGCTACACTAAAATCAGTACGGTCTGAAGTCAGTTTGTCTATAATTCCCATAAAAATATGAGGGAGGGGGACTGGGTTAAGAAGGCTGTCATTAACTTGTTTGAGCTAAGACCGTGTTGCAAGATGAATCATAAAAATTGGTAGTCTTATGTTTAAGGACACTGGTGAAAAATGATATAACACTAAAACAAACGCTATTGTTGCACTTAAGGAGACGTTCTTTAACGCACTTTCCAAGTCAAGAAATCTCTCGTATAATGCTGTGGGTGGGATCGAGCTTAATACCAATCCAGTGAGCAATTAAGAAGACTAAAGTTTTTATGCGCGATTGTTTAGAAAAGACACTTAAGCATAACATGCTTGAGGAGAAATTCCCTATGAACTGATCTAAGTACGTGATGAATTTGCCGTCCTGTCAATTAACTACGATCCAGCTAGAAGCGTTATTCTGTGGTTTAAAATTCTACATTCCACCAGAAAAGATGCGCTCAGTTGTGACTTAGGCTCATTTTGAACAATTCTCTGAACAATTCTCCAACCAGCAACTTACATCAGACGAAAATAAGAGTTGGCTAAATGCGAAGCTTGTTGATTTGGAACATCAATTTCGAATTGTGTCTAGTCGGCAAAAGTATCTTTTCCCAAATCAACAGCGCTCTCAGATCGCTTAGATGTAACCATGAATTGATAATGCTGCAACCAGACAAAGGATCGGGAACAGTTTTGATGGACAGAGTTGACTACATTAATAAGATGCAACCTATTCTGAATGATTCTCTGAGATCCAAAAAGAAGGGAGGCCAGACAATTCAGTAGACGTCGAGCAGTGTCAGTAGAAGACTGTAAGTGTTACTTGAAAGTAACTTAATCAATGAGGCAACCTTTATATCTCTAAAGTCAACTGGAACTCAGGTTCCACAGTCATATAGACTTCCGAAGCTACCCAAACCTAAATTTCCACTGAGGCCATTTTCGTCTGTGTCTAACTTACCATAACACAAAGTAGCTAAATGACTCGCGACACTTCTGAATTCCATTTGAGACCGAATTGCTCAGTTCCGTCTGAAAGATAGTTTCGAACTTGCTGGCTTATTTGAGACAATGAATATTCGGGATAGGTGTTTGTGCTCATTTGATGTGCAGCCACTGTTTACGAAAGTTCCCCTAGACAAATGTATCGAATTCCTGCCTTCTTGTATGAGGGCGTACCAACCAGAAGTTGGAGTACCCCAAAGCGAGTTAGAACGACTACTACTGCTGTGTAGCAAAAATGTCAGTTTCGTTTTCCAAGAGTCGTACTACAGACAGATTAATGAGGTAACTATGGGTAGCTCGCTCGGTCCTATACTGTCAGACATTTTTGTAACAAAACATGAGCAACGAATGACAGGATAGTTATCCTCTGCGCAGTTATACAAGCGACATATCGACGAGATTTTTCTAATCGCAGACAATCAACTACAAGCACAGAGCTTAAATGATGGAATGAATTCTTTGCATTCAAACGCATTTCAGTAAGGAAGGTGAGAATATGCATCAAGAGAAATGCAGATGGCCCAATTCAACGAAGAGTCCATCGCAAGTGCACCTGGACAGGTCAGTACCCGCATTTTGAAAGCCTTGTTCCCCGATCATTTAAACAAAGTTTGGTGCGTACTTTGTTAGTGCGGACCAGACGTATTTGCACTGAAAATACTGTGCAAGAAGAGATGGCCACATAAGAGACCATGCTACAACTAAACGGTTATTCTAAACCGTTCATTACAAGATTTAAGCAACCCATTGATATAGGAATTCGACCCGACACAGTATCCAAAGAGCCGGTATTTCTTCGTCTTCCCTTTAAGGGTGATGATGTATGCCAACTTATTCACCGTAGTTTGGTTAGTTCTATTGCGAGAACATACAATACAGTTGTCCTAGTGATCCTGTTCAGAACATTCCGGATTCCAAAGCCCTATGTGGAACAACCGGTGCCCGAGTCAGCCAAATCCAACGTTATCTATGAATTCATGAGAACGATAAAGTAGTGAACAAGACTTGTTTTCTGTGTTTGATCATCAGACTAATTACAACACAATAAATATGAAGATAGTAACTGTGGTGAGTTAGAAAAACTATCAGTAGAGGTAATGGACAGCGTGTTTGTTATCAGTTACGAAGTTTCTGTTCCAAATCGTGCGTTTGGTTGATTGTGCGCCATAGGAGATTAAGTGTCCGCACGGACTTCTTCTGAGCACAGAGATCATATATGCATACCGATGTAGGTGCGGAGCATCCTACATACGCAAGACCGAGCGCCAGTTGCGAACCAGGGTCATGGAGCACATCCTGCAGTGGGTCGAAAAACAAGTCACGCAAACGCACGTCACAGTCGCGCATGGAATTAAGAAGCCTGCATCATCCACCACACGTCCTATTCTAATGATGCAAC
>JTDE01001849.1:22035-43171 GCA_014338405.1 Paragonimus skrjabini miyazakii | reverse complement strand
AAACAAGAAGCTTGCATCATCCATTGCACGTCATATTCTAACGACGCAACACAAATGCGATCCTACAACGGCATTTCGTGCTATCTACTCAATGTCACACAGGCGAACATGGCGCTATGCTGAAGCTGTTGCTATCTGAAGCTTCAAACCCGTCTTGTGTGTTCAGACAGAACTGTCTGTAGAGTTGTCGCTACCATGGTAGTAACAACGATTGTGAAGTCTAACACCTGTCGACGAAAGCCATATGACCTGGCAATAAAGATATTCAAACTTATGTCTACACTTCACGTAGTCCCAAACCTATTGTGAACAGCCTTACTGAGGTCCTGACGTACGTAATATTGGTCAACTTCTGAATGTATTTGTCAAGGTGCGCTGCGAAAACAAACGTCATCTACCAACGCTATCGGGCGTTATGCAGTAAAAGTTTCAAAGTTCATTCCATTTTATTTCTTAAAACGCCAGCACAACCCTGTTACGTCTTAATGAACTTACCCTTTTGCTAGAAAAAAGAGTTAGAAAAACATGAAATTGCTAGTGATCAATGATAGCCTCTTCCATTAAAGATCAAATGTGGACTGGCTGGGGAATTTTGTTCTATTCGCATCATATTTACTTCCTCGAATGGATTATTTTAGGCAGGCAGCTGACATGATTATTCGAAATGTCGAAATCTTGTAGCACGTGTCATTTTACTGCGTGTATGTTTCGGAGAAAGAGATACAATGTTTTAGGGCTTTTCTGTTTGTTTGAAGCGACTAGTTCGAACCCGCCACAAAAGTCAACACAACGTTCAAAAGGCCCATGGATAAGGCATGCTGGCGACGAAAGAAGACAGCAAATGGACAGACTGTACCGCGCATTAAATAAAAGCTGTACTTTCCATAAAAATCTGTTTCCCACATTCCACATGCTAGTTCAGTGTGTTCCAGAAACATCATTCGATTAACCAGTTTTCCTAAGGACCAAGATCTGGAAATCACGAGGTGGTTGATGTGCTTGCTTGACATTCTACCGCAGTAACTGTGGGCAACCATAAGAACACATTTGAATCCAACATTCATGCTGGGTCGCACATGATTAATGTTGGACAAAGGCAATAGCCAAAAACCTACCGAGGAAGTTAGACGCTTTCAGCAGCTACGGGTTTTAGCTCAAGACTAGTTTACCAAGCCCCAGTTTATAATAATTAGTGAGAAGGAGGTCAGAGAATGTGTAACAGTATAACATGTGTCTATCGAAATAGTGTTGTATGGACAGATAAAACTCGAACTTAATCTCACATTAACTAAACAGTTTCTGGACACTTTGGATAGCCGATTAAATCTAAATTTTTATGTACTAGTGATTGTCGAACATTACAGAATTATTCGCCACCTTTTCATTTGTAATTATATATCGTTTCATAACGTTCAACTACATAGTCATAAGCTAACACACACTGACTATTCTGGGTTCTCCAAAAACTTGCGATACTTGCATGCCGAGTACAGGATGAGATGTTGACACAGTCAGTTACGTTACCGTACTAGTGAGACCGTTGACCAAACTATGAGTGCACCAGTGTGACATCCGTTCATTTCATTGTTTTTCTCCTCATACATTAAACCTATATAACTGAGTATTTTATGTAAACAACTGATGAGAATAAACGAAATGCCTGCATCTTGCAATGTATAGTTTGTTGCCATCCTGGTGTAAGAGATCCGCCTAACCTGACTTGACAGATGGTGGTGATCAATATGTTTAACTAGCAACAAGTGTGAAACGCTGCGCTCCTCTGATCAAGATTACTAATATCGCGAGATAGTAACATTTCGTTTACGCTGCACTGTCACAAACGTAAAACATCTTAATATGCAGGACATATGGATAAAAACACTAGTAGAACTGGTTAACCGATAGGTCTTACATGAAAGTAGGTCTGTTATCATTACCAGGGCAGACGCAATGGCTGGATCAACAGTTTGTGTACACACATGACCGGACGGTAAGTAGTGACTAACATTTCCTCAGATAACGCGAACAACTTCGGATATCGTTTTCCATTGCTGTTGTTCTTCGCATATCTTATGTGTTCTAATGTCTAACTTTTGTTGCTGAAGATAGTAAACAAAAAACGTCAGCAACTCCTAATATGTCTTCATTGTTAATGGTAACTTGTTGGTAACATCATTTGTTTACGAGGACAAAGTCGACATCGATTTGACACATCATAGCATAATGTGCGAAGTAATCAAGTAACCGTGTGGCTGTTTTCAACGATAAAAAAATTAATTACTTCGATAGCATCTAGCTATCGACCCTTGTTTGACAGTTTGGAATCAAAATGATTTGTTTCTCCATGAATTATCCGCCCATGCGACCATCAGTTGAGAATGAGAGATTGGCTGTTTGTTTTAACGAGGTCAATACTTAATTCAAGAATGTCAAAAATGATTCGGATTTCTCAGCCACGAGCATAGGAGTATAATTGGGATGGGTATTATCTTAATGTCACAAATCTTTGGAAGCGAAACGCGCAACTAAGCTGGCCGATAAATGCTTTCGTACTAAGTCCGATTGCACGAGAATAGATTTCTGTCGAACAGCAGGTGCACTATTACAGTTCAGTGTAACATAACAATGTTATCAAATGAATACTGTAGGCAAATGAATGCTACTGCCGAAGGACATCGTTTTCAGGAAGTAGATAAACGCGCACGAAGTAGATCTTCAATAGTGAAAGTTTAGATCTACATACCAAGACTACATAGAGCATAATTGTAGAAAACTCCAGAAGAAGCAGATTCTTATAGGAAATCAACATTATCCAATACGATTGACTACAACGCAAAGGTAACCTCTATTTAACAAGTGGTATTCTATGATCAGGAGGCTAAACAGGAAATACCTTCGACCAAGCAATAGAAACCAAACTTTACACAGAAACGGTGGTTGGAGCACGAAACTCGTGGTGTAAAGTTAGCAGCTACAAAAGGCTTTTTTCAAAGCACATTGAGGTTGCAGCTAGCATTATCTAGTCAAACGGTTCATCATCAATACACCTAGGTTGGTCTATTCTATATTACCGCTGTTTGGTTAATGGTGGTTCATAAGACGGTGTCCATTTTGCCATACTTGGCCTGACTTGCTCACAAATGTCATTCTAGTCAGCGCAGTGTCTCAATCTCATTCAGAATTTTGCTACTTGCCAGGTTGAATACCGGTGCATACTCTGAGCGACTACTTTCTAAACACTTTCAATCAATTTATAAGACAGTTGGCAAGACCCGACTTCAGTCCAACTTGTTTCTAACACCCAAGGTGCATAATTTGGGTGTTCACATGTTGGCCGAACTTAGAATTGAGGTTACTAACGTTTCATCACTGTTGTATAAGAGTTTCGGCGTGTATGTTCAAGCTTTACGAACTACCGAACACTCAGATTATCAACCCGTGCAGGTCAACTCCATCACTGATCCCAACAACCACAGTGCATAACTTATCTCGTTACGCAAACCAACTCTCTGGTGCTCCTACAATAGCAGAATATTGTTTGGAATTTATTGATTTTCTTTCACAGTTGGCTTTTCTTATGACTGAGCAGATGAGTATTTTACCGCACTGGTTTTAGAACAACTAACCTCAAAAATCAATCAGCAGTGACCAACAGTAAATAGATAATGCGTCGGAAATTCCCTTTGTTCTCCTTTCGATTCTGTTTTTTTGTTGTTGAAATCTCTTGGAACAATGCTAGTGATCTGCCTTCTTAAGTGTCCATTTATCACCTTATAATGAAATAATTAGACTACACATGAATTTTTCAATCAAATTTAAAGCGGAACTAGACGGTAATCTGTCACTTTTAGTCAAATTCAAAACGAGACATAGTACACTTATTCACATCCTTTACTATAAAGCATCTTGGAATGATGAGTGATAGTAGTTGTCAAGCTTTGCATAATCCGGTCGCAAACGTAGCTAAGTTCATTTTTGTTTAGCCATGTCAGTGGAATTTGTAGTACTGATTGTATGGAGGAAGAAATAACCTTATTCAGAACTCAGGGTTGACCAACAACTATTCGCAAAGTTTATCGACATTCACTGGAAAACAAATATATATAGAGATTTGGTATACTTTTAATAAGGAGGTTCTTCTTAACCTATACTTTGGGTGAGGCCAACCAGCCATTGGCACAGGACATAGAATAGGGAAATACACACCTATAACAACCGAGCTAGACAGGGTACATTCAAATTTTACAAACGTAGTACGCAACACAATGAATCACACGGTCCACACTTTTATTTACCAGTTCTTGTAATGTCAATTCTATGCACATGGAGAGAGTAATCGGATGCTTACATTAAAACATAATCGCACGCACTCTTCACCCTACTGATGGGGACGAGTAGATGTACAGAAAAATGAGCGAGAAACCCCAACTTATTGGTCATTCACCACATTATTTCAACAAGTCAACATTCTGACTCAGTTCAGTCGTTTGTCATGCCATTGCACAAAACTTACTCAATCTCATTTGCTTTTAATGTGAGGCTCGGTTGTTCAGACCATATTGATCGACCTCGTACGTGGGATAATCGAATATGCAGTCCGTTTACTTGGTTCGGAATGGAACAGTATCCCTTGTCAGAGTGACTCGTCTGTTATTTATTCTCAAATTCATCATACTGAAACACAGCTTTTGGTGTCAGACTGTTGAGATAACTATAAAACCTGCTGACCGACTGCAATCCACTATGGGTAACGTTCAGCTGACAACAATTCAAGCTTTCAGATTTCAACCGATTAAAACTCAATTTTAACATCCCGCAATGTAAATCTTTGTGTTGTCTGTCAAAAGGATAAGGGATTTTCAAATATTACTGACAGATAAACCTAATAGTTTTAATGGCTAAAAATACCAATTCGACAACCACAACATCACCTTCCAGGTTGCTTCAACGAAGTTAATATATTCACACGTTTTAGTTAAGCGTCTTGGGACGGTACTTTTTGAACATCATGACTGGATTATGGCCTGTACACATGTAATGAACTAAACTGAGTTTTTGAGGACATCACCAAAATGCCATTTATGTGTGGTAAACAAAATTGACAGTAGGGACCACTAGCGAAATAATGAATACCACGCACACCACGGACTCGTATTCAAACCGTTGGGTTTGATTCCACGGTGTACGTGGTGGTTACTGGAACCAACTGTTTGCAAAAACTTCTCTCAACCCCTTTTAGAGATCTAGTGGTTGTTTGTTTGCAGTCAGTTAAAAACGGTTGATCGATTTTAGTTTATGAGAGAAAAAAGCCCAACGGTTAAGGAAAGTAATCAGAAACACAAACCTGGAATCACTACAAATCCCTTAGTTATTTCTCTCTGTCATTACATTAATCTGCAACGTTGAACTAATGAATGTGACTATACCATTCACTTTATTGATCTGATCACTTGGTGTGGATATTATCAGGTTCCAGATTACAATGTGATCAGGATATCGTTGTAAAACACAAGAAGTCATCTTCAATCACTTACCCAATGTGCCTCGATGTTTCTGTGTTAATTCCCTACATTTCTTTTCACCTAGCCTCATACAATCCAGTATTTTTGCTACAAACGTTTTTGTAATTAAAGAGTGACCGAATTCGATTGAATATATGGTAACAAAATTAACATACTCATAATTTCTCATGTTGCGTACTTTCCAGCTCAAAGTTTTAGGATAGCCGTCGGCTCCTTAGAAGACGTGACTCATGGATAAGTGAACCCACTGGACTGTAGTTACTTCCATACAGAACGATTCGGTTGAACATAATGCTGACTAGCTGCTCGACATCATTGTTTAGCTTAAGGGGAATACTATATTTGGGATATTTATTAATATGACTTGGTGTACTTTCTTTCTGCTTATCAATGCTTTTGAAGTCTGGTATCAAACTGAACTGATTTCTGCGCATTACCAGTTGCAGACAACATTGAATAAAACCTGCAGCGGTTTCTCCACATAGTACCAGTGATGATCAAACGATTGTCAGTCTGAGGATCTTCAGCCACGGTGACCAAAATCTATGGCTGAATTTCAATTTTGTTCCGAACTATAAAACGATCCAGATAACCTGTTTTTCTTAACATATAAACGATTGTCTTAAATTTCTTGTCAACTATGTCTGCAGAACAAATTTTTATCGCTTTACCATTGAGGTAACAAATAAGGTTCCGGTTCTGTTTTATGAGCACAAAACTATTG
This sequence comes from Paragonimus skrjabini miyazakii, assembly GCA_014338405.1. Taxonomy (NCBI): domain Eukaryota; kingdom Metazoa; phylum Platyhelminthes; class Trematoda; order Plagiorchiida; family Troglotrematidae; genus Paragonimus; species Paragonimus skrjabini miyazakii. The sequence continues at coordinate 36,925 of JTDE01001849.1, read as the reverse complement.
AACTTTGTGTACTGCCCGATCTATGTTGTTCTAGAATAAATGGAGAGTTGTGATCGACCACCCAAATTACGTCCAGGAAATGAAACTAGTTTTTGAACCCGTTTCCGAAATAACCCCGATGAGAGAGCAGGCCTGGTTGAACGGGTTTCCGTAAAACAAACTGTCACCCACCAAAATGGCAACGCAAATCTGTTCTGCAGATACACCGGAATTGGAACTAAAGATAATCGTCAGTGTAATAAGATAAGGTCACAATTCAGATTGGTACATACGCCCGGAACATTATCGTATTTAAACTATACAATCTGATTACCACGGTAAATGGGAAAACTGTATATATCGATCTTTCAGTTAAGAGTGATATTCCAACTGAGAAATTCAACAGACAGCACTGTCAGACCCCTAAGAGCACATCCCCTGTAGCAACGATATTCAGCTGGTTCACCACGTCCACACTGCTGACAATGAGCCTGATAGACAACCTCCTTGAAGTCGACCAATCCATGCGTGTGTACTCACGCTGTTGTTGGTTTGTAACATATTGTGTCAGTCGCACGACTGTTTTTATTCAAACCGGTCAAATAACGCTATCCAGCAAGGCTTGGGATGGACGCTACCAAATCCACCGACAGCGCAATGGCCGCACATCTAGCCGATACTGACCAAAATGCGAATGGACTGAAGCGATTCCCTGATTGGAAAAGGTTCAGACAATCGCAGCTCACATACAGGTTGCTGCAGACGGAATTGTAGTAGGTTATGTCCAACTAACGAAAACAGTGGTCATCTGTTACATCGAATTTGTTTGCAAAAGGTAATGATTAAAAAATTGTTTGGACGCCTATCAAATTTAAACAGCTGAGTTGCATAAGGCAGGGTCGTGTGAAGGTAACAACCAACGTGCCAATCAAAACGCAAAACGCCCTTCACCCAATGGCAATCATAAACGCCTTTGTTTCTCCATAAAAGGGGCATTGTTTTCCAGTATAGTGAGATAACTTAATGCCGTTCAGATAAATGTTGTTCTGTTTTATCCATTTGGTAGCCATGTACGTAACCATGACCACCCAGACGACCCTATGTAGGCTTTTCGTGTAATCTACTGAGTTCCGGTCAACCGTCTCAAATTGTTCAGACAGTGGGTATTGGTCACCGCTTAATCGATCGTCATTTGATTACGCAGTCCGACCGTGTGTTCACACAAAAATTTGCAAAAGCCCTGTATTTGTAACCAAACGTCACACCATCAGCCTGTATTTTCATCCAAACACTTAACCATGGCTCGTCGACAATCGGTTGGTGGCATCCGATTCGCATTAGCTTGTCACAATGACCGAAGCAAAAGGACGCCTGTGCTTAACCAACAACACAAGTGCCTTGCGCTGAACCACCTACGGTTCCACTCACACGCCACGTATCCGGTGTAAACACGAAGGAATAAGACCAGTAGGTGTGTGAGTGAAGCATCTGTGTCCAGCCGGCCAATGCTGGTTAACCAATTGAATGGCTAGCAGGAAAAGGAAACCCTTATCTCTCGGAAACCAAACAGACGGATTGCAATGACAAGATCTAAACTTAGAAGGGAGATATGTGAAATGTAATATAAGAAGCATTTCAATGTATAAATACACGTTACTGCATTCCAGAGAGGATAAGAGCGAAGAACAAAATTCAGATTGGACCAAGTAAAGAACAGGCAAACGACTAATCATTCAATACACCAACAAAGCCCAAGAAAAGAATAGATAGAAGACTGCAGATACTCAAGTTTCTGAGAAGAGGAGCGAGTCAGTTGTCAAATCATCATAGCTTTGGTCAATGCAATCATTAACAAAAATAGAATAGATATGCTGATATGGCCTACTTGAGCCTAACGTACTCGTCCTCTTTTCGCCAACGATGCACTGTGAGTACGCTGGTGACCTACTAATCCAAGGCGGCCAGCGCATTCACGGTCGCACACATCGCAACGCCATATAGTCATGTCACCACGACCTATGGCACTGATGGTTCCCTCGCGTACCGCACGCATTCGTTATCGGCCGCGCAATAACTGCTCGTTGAACTCGCGGACGCCCGTCCGAATCGTACTCTCCCAGGCCGTTCGGTTCAACGCTAAGTCTTCCCAACATCTAAAATCAATTTTACAACGTGAAAGACTTACCTGCACAGCATCCTGGTATCTCCGCTTTTACTCACCAGGATTTCGCCTACTTCATTTCAGTTGCTCTTACAACAATGGAGCTTGTGGAGCGTCAGAAACGCCCGAACTGGTTCGACGAAAACAACGTGGTTATCGCTTATTTGGTACGAGAGAAGAATGCCGCATCTGATACTTCCATAATGGACCCCGAAAATGAAGCGAAGAAATCCACGTTCCGGGGTATCCGCCGTCTATTGGCCGGACGTGTTTGCGGAATCAAAGATAACTGGTGAATGAAGCAGGGCTTTGTAGATCGTCGGCAATATAGGGAGATCTGCGATTCGCTCAACGCGATCTTTGATCCATCCGTTCATTCCAATAAGTAAATGATAAACGTAGAGATCGACCAGACGATATCAGGTTAGTGTGATGCAAACACTTTGATTGCCTACTAAATCGTTCTGCTACCATTTATTAGGTGACCGTGAACAGCCTGCCGCAACAGACCATCAAACCTTCACTTGCTCTCCCCCGGGATTTGCTAGAGTTGCAGAGAGCGATTGGTCAGTTGTGCAACGGTAAGGCTGCAGGTGAAGATGGACTTCCAGGTGAGATCCTGAAGAATGGTGGATCGGCGCTAGAATGTTCGCTACTCCAGTTGATTCACTCCATCTGTGAGCACGAAATGATGCCAGAAGAATTCAAAGATATCTTCATAGTACCTTTGTTTAAAGGTAAGGGTAGCAATCAGTGCCTATACAGCTATCGGGGTATAAGTCTGCTGAGGTCCGCAGGCAAGCTGCTTGCCGGGATTCTTTTGAACCGGCTGAATACGAAAGTCTTGGGGATAAGTGTTCCTGAGGAGCGATGCGCACTCCGGACGTGTCGTAGTACGATCGACCTGGCGTTCGCTGCTCGACAAATTCAGGTAAAATGCCGGGAACGAGACCAGTCTCTGCATGCCCTATTCGTGGATTTCACCAAGGCCTTCGATTCTGTGGGCCGCAAAGCGTTGTGGACGGTGCTTGGTAAGTTTGGATGTCCAGGTAAGTCCAACAATTTGATTAGATTGTTACATGTGGACGTGAGGGCGAAAGTACAGTTGTGTGGACCAACTTGTGATGATTTTTATACTGTCAATGGTGTGAAGCTTTTTTTATATAACTAACATTCTTTACCTACTAAAGCTTTCCTTCTTGGTACCGCACGAACGCGTATAATGGAATTACGTCAAACACTCGCTCATCGTATACACCTTGTGGAGAACCTATCGCTCCTCTGTCGCATTATTTTTGTTAATTTTTGCAAAATAGTTGTTGATCAAACAAAGAAATTGAGTCTGGAACGCCTTCACAAGTCTTTGGAGAAATCAGAAGATGAACTATGTCCTCGAGATCCCGGTAAGTACGTTCTGAACCTATCTTCTATACCACTTGATGTGCTACAGTTAGAAGCATTGTCATTCATTCAAATAAGTTTCATCGCATATCAATAGAGGCCTAATTCGAGAATCTTTTTAACCAGTTATCAGATTTGCATGGACATTTGCTTGGACAATCATAGCTGGTTTAAAACAAAGCTGACGGACATTGCCTATGAGTTTATTATGACACCATCAAGAGATAAATGTGCTCTCACAACTCGTCATCTTGAATCTCTAAAAGTCCTAAGAATTAAGGACGTTGTCGTACTGAAGCCAGATAAATCGTCGGGTGCCGTAGTCATGGATAAAGAAGAGTATACTCGAAAAATGTTGTCTATACTGAATGATGAAAGCAAATTCCAATGTATCGACAAAGTGGAAAAGGTGACTGCTATGGAAGAAAGAATAATTCGACACCTTGATTTGTTGCTGCTACATCGAATAATTGATGAAGGTACTTTTAACTCTCTAAAACCCAGTGGTTCATCAACACCGCCACTGTATGGCCTACCTAAAACATACAAACCGGGTGTGCCACTCAGACCGATTCTCTCCATGAGCAATGCTCCACAGCACAAACTGGCGTGATGGTTGGTACAGGCTCTGACGCCATTGAAACGGAAATTTGGCACACATACCGCTTAAGACTCATTTGACTTAACTGAAGATTTCAACAAAGTGTACCTAGCAACAAAGTCATGTGTTCAATAGACGTTCAAACATTGTTCACTAATGTCCCATTGCACGAGACAATTGAATTTATATGTTATCTGATCGAGACTGAAGGTTTTGATATAAAAATTCCCACGGATATGCTTAAACCGTCTCTATTACTGTGTACGGAGAATATCAGTTTCAGTTTTCAGAGTGAGCCTTATCGACAAATAGACGGGGTCGCCATGGGGAGTCCACTGGGACCGATGTTAGCGGATTTTTTCATGCCAATGGTAAAAATTCGAATGGCTCAAGACATTTCATCGCTGCCGTTGTACACACGCTATGTGGATGACATTCTCATATTTGCGCAATCTTCGCAAATGATCGATGAGATAGTGAACCGGTTCAACTTATGTCATGCTAATCTGACAGTCACCTGTGAGGTGGAAAAGAAAGGATGCCTACCGTTTTTAGACATCCTCATCGGTCGCAAATATGATGGAACAGTGAAAAGAAATGTGTATCGAAAGCCCACCTGGACTGGTCAATACACCCACTTCACAAGCTTTACACCAATGAGGAACAAGCGAGCATTGGTCAGAACATTGTTTACGCGTGCCAGACGCATCTGTTCATCAGAATGTTTAGCTGATGAACTCCGATTGCTTACAACGACGTTGCAGGATAATGGGTATCCGCTGTGGTTTATCAACAGACACAGCCAGCAACGTGTAGCAGTAGACGAGGTTTCCACGGATGGGAAGAAGAAAGTCTACATTGAACTACCATTCAAAGGTGACACTTCTTCACTTCGAACAACAAAACGCTTCGTCGACTCCATTGAGCGAGCATACAATGCGGCTGAAACCGTAGTCGTTGAACGAACTTGTAAGCTACCGTTACCTTCAACAAAGGGAGAGCAACCTATTGGCGCCACCTCATACTGTATTTATCAGTTTGTGTGTAACTGCGGCGAAAGTTACATCCGCAGAATCAATAGGTGCTTGAACTCTAGGATGAAGGAACATCTGCCGAAATGGGTTCAGGATGTGACTGTGCAGTCTACTCCCTTCGTCCCGGGATCACGCGAACTTCCGGCCTCGTCTATCGTCAGACACATGTTGGCCACCGGTCATCGGCTTAATCCCGAATCAACACTTAGGATTAAAATTCGTCACGCTAATCCGCGTTCCCTGCGTTTCGCTGAGGCGGACGCGATTAGTCGTCTCAAGCCAGCATTGTGTGTACAAAAACAATTATATATAAGCCTTAGTCTTCTACTAACCTAATAATTTTGCGTTGTTGTTCTCCATCTAGTTTGCTATATTATTCTCTTAACCCCCCACCCTAATAGTGTTATATATATATTCCTGGTTATTGTTATTTGGTACTGAAGATGCAATACGAAATGCTAGCATCTACCTCTGTCCGTCTTTTTACTGCTTTGTTCATATTTATGAAGGGAACTAACTGTTTCAAACTTCTTGGCATTGTTTGAGACGTTTTCAGCTACATCTGCACCTGACGGTTTAAATGTGTTCATTTTTCCCTCATTATCATCATCATCATAACAGCCATGAGCCTGACCAAAAGTTGCTGTGACTCGGGCTGCCGTTCACCTCAAAAGTGACGTGGAATATCCTAGAAGAAAACGTTACTAAGAAAGTTGAACATTATTAAAACAAGACTAAGCGGAAGAACTAGAAATGGAATGGATACAGGCACGCCATTGACTGCAACACATCGCCATCTCGGATAGCGTCTCTAACCAGCGGTATGAGTGATCACGAGGACCCCAGCCAGGCAGGCGACAACTACCCACTTTGCTCAATTGAGCAGTCAAGGTCTTCATATTTTGTGACCACGTTGTTGCTTGACCACCACGAGGTTTGACCCAACTGTTGGTGGTCTCAGCATATAATGCCCGGTACGGTAAACGATCAGATGACGTACGAAGTAAGTGACCCAACCATCGCAAGCAGTGTACCGTGATTAATTGACCAATTGATCGCGCATCCCGAGCGTTCCGGAATACGCGCAGGCGAACTGCCACATTGCTCACGTGATCAGTCCACTTAATATGGGCCAATTGGCGGAGACAACGATGGTCAAACACAGCAAGCCGGTTGATATCTTATTTGTCAACAGCCCATGTTTCCGAACAATAAAGCAAAATGGAACGCACACAGGCATTATATACCTTTCCCTTCAGTGACAACCGGACGTCTTTTCGACGTCATAGTGGACGCAGTATGGCAAAGGCAACTCGTGCCTTTGCAATCCTCACTGATATCTCATCAGCAATATTACAGGCTGACGAGATAGTGCTACCCGAGTATGTGAAACTGTTCACGGTCTCAAGCGGATTACCTGCAATGAAAAAAGTAGGAGTTGAAGTGCCTCAGTCTTGAAGCAACACTTTGCACTTCGAAGGTGCGAAGCGTATTCCATACAAACCAGCTCGATCGCTCAACCTGTCCAGCATAGTCTGCATGCCTTCGGCAGAGGGGCTAAGTAAGACAATGTCGTCCGCATACTCCAGATCGGTCAACCTAGCGCCAGGAAGATGCTCAACACCAAGCTCATTGTATTCCCGAAGCGCACCCTCCAGAATGTCGTCCATGACAAAGTTGAACAGGAAGGGGGAAATCGGACACCCCTGACGAACACCACTAGAAGTGATGAACGCCCGAGACAGTTGTCCATAAACTCTCACCCTGCTTACAGAATGAGCATACAATAATCTCAATAGATTCACGTATTTTTCTAGTACTCCCTTGCGGAGAAGGCAGCTCCAGAGGACGTCACGAGCAACTGAATCGAAAGCAGCCTTTAGGTCCAAAAATACCACGACTGACGGCTGTCTGTAACGGCGCCGATGTTCCAAGATTCGTCACAAGGTAAAGATATGATCAACGCACCCCTGATCGGATCGGAATCCTGCCTGTCTTTCGCGTATCTGGCTTTCTCTGGGCTTAGTGGGCCGACATAAAATGTGGCCAGTGAGTAACTTGGATGCAACAGACATCAAACTGATGCCCCTGTGGTTGTCACATTGACATCGGACCGCCTTTTTGGAGATGGGAATTACTGTTGATAGGCACCGATCACGAGGCACCTCTTCAATCTCCCAGACCGTCTGGAGGAGTCGCGTCAGTTCTGATATCAACCTCTCCCCACCATTATTGAAAAGAGTAGGAGGGAGAAGGTCTGGACCAGGAGCCTTATTACGCTTCAATAACTTAAGCTCCAGGACCACTTCTGCTTCCGACGGAGGACCGTCTAGAACGCAATAACTGACCAATCGGGTCCCGTCGTCCACATGATCTGGTAGTGGCCAACTGAACTGCGCTTCAAAATGTTCAGCCCACCTGTCAAGTCGGCGCGATTGACGGGTAATAAGTGAACCATCTTTTTCACATATGATCCCACGTACACCGACTTGACGACCAGTACAACCACGGATCAGGGAAAATAGCTTTCTGCTATTCCCAGATAAAGAGGCTTTTTCCATCTCTTTCGATTGTTTGACCAAGTATTGCCCACGACCTCTGCCCAAACTTTTAGTCAGCTTGCGTTTAAGTTCACGACGGTGGTCATGATATTCAGAACCAAGTGGGATCGATCGATGCTTGTTAATGAGGTTTATCGACGTGACGGAAATCCAGTTCTGTCGCAACTGAACAGCCCCATCGGAACATGCCTGTTCACAACATGCTCTCATGGCTTCGGCGATCTGTTCCCAATGTTCGTTAGGATCACTCACCTGACTCGAATTGGGCAACTTCTTCACCAACGCTTTCTGGTAGGCGTTCTTTACATCCTCACCGCTCGAATGCCAGTTAAGCACCTTGCATTTACGAGCGTAGATCCTCTGAGCAAATGACAAAACAAAACGGGCTCGCACAACAGCATGGTCCGAGTCCAGGTGGTTGCTCCAAAAGACGCGACAATCCTTAACAGAGTGGCGTCACCTGTAACTGACTGCTATATGATCCAACTGTGTCCACGGCTGAGAAGCACACGGAGATATCCAAGTAACACAATGCTTCTCCCTGTGTTGGAATGCAGTGCTCGAAATATAGAGACCGTGGAATGCGAACAGCTGTAGTAGTCTTTCGCCATTGTCAGTGCGCTGTGCCCGGACACCAAACATTCCTCCTAGCCGCTTCTTATCCGGAGAATGACGACCAAGCTGAGCATTAAAATCGACCGCTAGTATGATGATGTCTGAGTGTTTAGTTTGCTTCAGAAGGTCATAGAACGCATCTTTGATAGCATCCGAACAGCTGTTCGTTGAAGCGTACGCCGATATAATGAATACACAACGCCCTTCTGATTTCGACGACAGACTTTAATCGATGTATTGAGTCTGACAGCGCACAAGCGACTGTTCACGGGGATCCAATCGAGCAAGCGTTGCTCTGCTCTGGAACTCAGTGTGATTCCCACTTCAGCTTGAACGCCAGATTTAGCTTTGGCGTCACCAAAATCACTGATACGGAAACGCTTGGATCGACAGTTATCCAGAGGTGAGCTCAAATGGATAACTGTGCTAGGATCGTAGACTCGCGTCTCTGACACACAGCACACATCAATACCCAGACTTGAGAGAGTACTTGCCAGAGCAGCTTGCTGACCGACTTGTCGGAGAGTGCGGACATTGAAGGCGCCAATGTTTACTAGTTGTCTTGGCCTCAGAAAACAATTATTGCTCGCAGGCACATGCAAATTGAATGACATGGGGGTGAAATAGTAGGAAGAAGTCGTGTTGAATAAATAACGTCATTGGCTATTCCAGACACACTCCATTAAAGATTCTTTTGAATTGGTCAGCGACCTGGGCAAATTCAATCTGGCTAACGAACTGATGTGTTCTGTAGATGTTCAGTCACTGTTCACAAATGTTCCCCTACACGAAACGATTGACTTTATTTGTCAGCTTGTTGAAATGAGTCACATTTCGTTGCCACTTCCGACTGACATTTTAAGAGAAACTTTGCTACTCTGTACCGTGAATGTCAGTTTTCGTTTTCTTGAACAGTCCCACCGTCAAATAAACGGAGTAGCCATGGGAAGTCCATCGGGTTTCATCTTAGCAGACTTTTTCATGATAAAAAATTGAGCAACAGCTAGCTAAGGAGATAGGAAATTTGTCATATTACAAGCGTTGCGTCGACGATACATTAATATTCAGTCGATCTAAACGGGTGATAGATAACCTGTTGCAACTTCTAAATAGTTGTCACCCTAACTTGAAGGTTACTTGTGAATTTGAGGTCACCATCTGTTTGCCATTTCTAGATATACTCATAAGTCGTCGAGAAGATAGTTCGGTTAAAAGAACTGTCTATAGGAAATCCACATGGTCCGGTCAATACTTAAACTTCAGCAGCTTCACAGTGGTCCAACATAAACGAACACTAGTAAATACGCTTTTTACACGGGCAAGACGAATCTGTACACATGACTGTCTTGCGGAAGAACTAGATCTGACTACTTCTGTCCTACAGACAAACGGTTACCCCCAGAAGGTTCACAGATAGGCACAGTAGACAAAAGTTACCACTGGAAGCAGTGGTCACTGTAGAGAAAAAGGTCTACATAGAACTGTCTTTTAAGGGTGATTACATCATGCACCAAACAACGCAACGGTTGAGGAATTCGATTTAGCCAACTTTCATTGCACCTGAACCCAGTGTAATCGTTCGGACTCAGAAGTTACCGGTGCCTTCAGTCAAAAGGGATCAGCCTATCGCTGCCGCCTCATACTGTGTTTACCAATTTGTATGTAACTACAGAGAAAGTTACATAGGCAGAACCGAAAGATGCCTGAGCTCCAGAATGAAGCAGCATCTACATAAATGGGTGCAAAAGTCCGTGTTAACGGAGAACGGCAATGTTGCTGAAACGCGTAAACAGCCAGCTTCCTCAGTCGCTAGACGCGTCCTGACCACTGGTCACGTTATCGATCCATTTTGTGCATTCAGAGTCCTGTTATGTCATTCTGACCCAAGATTCTTACGGTTTGCCGAAGCAGTTGTAATCGATCGATTCAAGCCAGCTCTCTGTGTTCAGAAACAATTGATCGTGAACTTGACCCTTCCCTGGACTTAATGACCTATCTTAACCCGCTTATTGATTATCCACCCCTCTAGTTGTTTGCTATAAGAAAACGTACCCGTGTTATTGTAAATTTGGTACTGACCAGTCAATACGAAATGCTTGCATCTACCAGTGTTCTTGTTTTAACCGCTTTGTTCAAACTGTTCAAGGGAACTAATTGTTTCAACTCCGTAAAGTAACTAGTTTACTTCTTTTTTATATGAAATGTCTCACTATTTTTTAAACTTATTCGAATCAGTACGTGCTAATCGATCATAGTCCGATCATACACCGTTCATAGTTCATACCGCAACCGATGTGATCGACCGCAATGTTTTTGCAGAATACATCATACGCAATTTTGTGTGTTCTACATTAACCTGGAACACTGGTACCAGTGACCTGAAATGAGACTGGCTTCGTAGACGCTCTGCCTACAAGACGAAGACGGACCCATGTGAGCAGTAACTGACGTCTCGTCCTCTCACTCGGTCCATCATGTGCCAAGCCGTCTAGGCTAATAGTTTTCACTGTTCCAACCTGCACGTGCGTGACCACACATACACCAGCCCGAAAACCCTCTTTCACATCGCACGTGCGCACAGCGCACTCATTATCTGCACACAGCCAATAGGAATGTGAATCCGGGCCCTCGAATGCACGGCCAGACAGAACGTGGTTGGACCCGGTCTGGACGGAGATGAAACGATACAACTGAACAGGGTAGGACATGGTCTCGACGGGTGCAACCATACTGAGCTTGTAGCACCAATCCCAACAATAAGGATTCAGACCATTGATCTAGCCTTTTCATCCACTGTTTTCGGGATATCGTTATTCTCAAGTTGAACATCACCCACAATTGATCGCAGCTGTTCAACTTGAAATTAACCAACTCCCCGACTGCTCATTAATATCGTTATTCGTTAAGTGTTAATGGGTACTCAAACTATCATGGTTAAGAGTTCCACTACAGGTCTAATGTTCTGCAAACGAGTATAATTATGCAATGAGAAATCACAAAGTATAGGCTGTGAGATTTTAGTCAACTTGCGCATTTTGATCAATCCAGTAATGCGCAAACTTTCCCAATATCCAAGTCACTTATAACGGGTCACATGAGCCTCGACTGTTGACAACAGCATGCCTGCCATCACATGCTCACTCGAAATTTGTCGTAGACATAATCATCAGAATTGTTAACACGCATGCTCATGTTGGGTAGCTAGCTTTGCACAAGACAGACGAGTATACTACCAGTATGGATAACAACAGCTTTACAAAGTGGTATGCTTTAGAATCAGTTACATTTTAGTAGGGAAATTGGTATTAATCTAAAACCACTCTACTACATTTTATCAGCTCGTAGCTTACGGAATTATAATTACTATTTTGTCAATGTTCTCGGTGTTCAGTGCATAGCATAGCTGGCCAAAACGGCAGCTACACTCGAAATAATCACTTTCACGCCCAACATTCCGTTTGAGAGGAGCTAACAATACGTCGATACTCTAAATCTTCACATCACTTCCACAACGAACTACCAATAGCATATTATGAGTTATGAAGCCTAGAAAGTGAATTCTGTTTTGCACAACTTTAATGATTCATATGGAAGAAACCTGTTAGATCTGATCAACAGGTTTGATTTCACTCCCAAAACTACCCTACTGTCCAGCATCAAAGGTCACCTTATAGTGGTGAGCTTAGACCACACAATCGGATATCTGTCTCATGTGAGAGTGTTGCCAACGTTCCCGATAATCAGTAATTCAATGCGTTCTCTACCAAGTCCACAGATTCAGCATTTACATCCAGTGCGAGCAACGCAGAGGTCAGTAGAACAGGTAGACTTGCACCATGTATCGTTTCCCGAGAACTGTTACTGCTTCCTGAGAATAAGTTCAAGGGGTCAAATGTGATTGCTCCGCTGAAACTGGAGAAGTGTGTCGAAAAATTTAGCAGACAACTATGTAAAGTATTTAACTGGTCTCTGTGGAACGTATATATGAGGTTATCCGCCCGGACAGAGGTGTTTGCAACGAACAAACTAATTGTTGGCACTATTGTCAGTTGCTTCTAATCTCGCGGAGAGTTTGCGTGATGACCAGTTACATGAGAATTTAATCGGATTCGTACTAACTAGGAGAACGGACATGGATTCCAAAAAGGATCGATATCGATATAATTAATGCTTTGGATTGACGGGCAAAAGCGAATGGTAAAGAAAATCCGGTTATTGGTTTCCTTAAACAATGACCACCTAGCCAACGACATGACACACAAACTAAAGTCTACCGTGGCTGGAACACATTCAGCTGCTCAGCTGCATTTAGTTGAAAATACCAAAGGACCAGTTCTCCGCAATCGCGAAAGCAGTTTGTCAAGTTCTTCAGTCTCTCATGCAGTTACAGTGACGTTTATATAGGCAGAACAAAACGATAACATTCATACCGAGTGGCCGAACACATCTTGAAATGAGTAAGTAATAACTGGTGTGAATGTGTCTCTTTTTGCTTGATGTGTGCAGTCTGCATGTTTTATGTGTGCACTTGATGAGATTAACCAAAATGTTAACAATTCACAATATATGTTGTTGTGTTGCTCCTGACGATTTATGATAATCCACTCACAGTGACATGCGATCAATAACATCCGTTCAAGCGGTCGAAATGAGTCCTATTCACATGGTACTATTAACACACAAAAATACAATAAATGTGTGAATGAACCAGATACCCAAATTAATCGGTATAGAAAAAATTCGAAATGGAGAAACAAAAAGGCCACCACGCAAAATCGTGAATAGTCATTGAAGCAGTTAAGACTGACTGATGACGACAGCGTGTTAAAAAAAAATACCAAACGTACAAAATTCAGGCAATTGCGCAATTCTTGTTATGAATGAAACGAAGTCATGGAGTGACCGTTTCTGCTTGCAGTTATGATACACAAGTAAACACAATTTTGAAATGCATGCAAAAAGTATCAAAGGAAATGAACTTTAAGAAAAATCTTCTACAAAAAAACTCAGCAAATTTCGTCGAAGTTAACAATCGACATTGCACTGAACATTGCATATCAAACACAGTACAAATTATGGTACATCCAATATGGCTGCCTTCTGCTATGTTGTTACAGCAGAAGGACGCTGGTCTGCCATCCGCATGTGTCCAGTCTGTTACAATCCACTAGAGTCTGTTAGACCAGGATCACTAGTAGAGAAAACTAAACGAATACCCGATACATCTATTCAGAACGCTAAGCCCAGATTTCAAGCAACTGGACTGTGAGAATCAGTGTGGTAAAGTGAATATACGTCCTGCCTGTCGGTCGGTCACTGCTTATCTTATGTTTATGTAACATGCTAGATGAACATTGACTGAATTTCTCATGTGACCATCCTCATTCAGTCTGTTCTCCTTTAGCAATCCACAAAAGAGCACAGCTATCAGTTTATCATTTCTTTCAAAATCATCCTATTCGGATTCAAACGTACAGAAGTATTTACAACTTCCTTCAAACGAATTCTATGAATCGGTAGTCACCAAAGTCACGGAGAGCTTATTTGACGACAACTCATGCAGTAACCCGACCCGATTCGCACAGTTGTCTAACCGTCAATGCATACTTTTTAACAGGTTTATGTGAGTTGGTGACGCAGTCTCCGTTCGAGACCAATTAACAAAAACCTGATGAAGAGACTTCACTTTGGGTTGCCTTAATACATTTTTTTCAAGATAACTGACCGAGTTTATCGTTCGACTGTATGTAAGAAGTTCCACAAATATAGTCTAGGTGATCCTTAACTCTTTAGCTCGAGGATTGCTCATCTGATCTCTCCTCCATTCTCAACATAAACTGTCTGACATATGCTTCAATATGCTGTCAGTGCTTTGTATAAATCCTTGCTCAAAATCTCAAAACTGATCAATTTCCTTTTGCCGTCGACAACAATTTTTGACAGGGAACGAGAGATAATTGAGGAATCCAGGCGTTTTGCACCTTCCGGCTACATACAGACGATTGCATTTTAACAGGACGAAATATAAAGTAATATAGTCTAACCTGTCGTGTTTTATATCATACAGTTTGTCTTAAAGGTGTGCACTAGTATCAGCGAACATGATCAGGTCGTTTTAGGCAATCTCGTTGTCTCCCAAATCCATCTCACTGTTAAGGAAAGAATGTATTGAGCATGATTCGGTTAACATTGTGTTTAAAACACTGCGTTCCCTTGATCCAATTCACCAATAACGATAGAAAACATACGTCGCGAGATGTTAACATATCGTTTACTCTCTTCAGTCACGAACGTAAAACATTGGAATATATAGAACATGCGGATAGAAACAATCAACAATTGGGTTTACACAAAACAAGGACTGTTATCAGTTCCAGGGCAGACAAACTGCATGAGTCAACAGTTTATGCACACACAGGACCGGACGGCGAGTACTGATTAGCATAGCTTCGGAGAAGGCAAGCAACTTCGGATTCCGATTACGCAACAACACATGACCAACGCTTAATCGCGTCAAGATCAGTGGCATTTCAGATTT
>JTDE01001848.1:93783-108624 GCA_014338405.1 Paragonimus skrjabini miyazakii | reverse complement strand
GGTAGCTTTGTTCTGTGCGCCAAAGTGAGTACGGTACGGAGCAGAAGAAGAAAATTGAGGAAGTTCTGCTGATACAACAGTTGATTTCTGGCATACGTGACTCAAGGATTCGAGAGGCTATTGGTCGAGAATTCAGTGAAACTTACATGGGAGAGAGCTTGCGATCTGGCAAGGGCCAAGGTTCAGGTCGATGATCAAAATAAATTGTTTTCTACGATATCCCAATCTGCGGCGATTTCTCGTGTAAAAGAAACTACGGGTTCCTGCTTGAATTATTGGAAACATGTGGCGTGCTACCGGTGCGGAAGTCTAAAACACAAGGCTAATTACAACAAGTGCCCAGCAATCAACGCTACATGCAGATTATGTAATAAACCTGGTCATTTTGCGCGAGCTAGTCGCTCCAAATCAGTTGCTGCTGTCAAGAAAACGTTGGAAGATGTCGAACTAAAGGAATGTTCGGGAAGTGAACATATTTTTTCGGTCCATGAGAAAAAACCGTAACCCTCATCGAAAGCCTGTGAACCCCGTCTTCCAATCGCTGACGTACGTACTGTGTTTTTTGAAGTTGGTGGTAGAACAATTTTGTTGTGCATGGAAATGGATTCAGCCTCATCAATTACAATTGTACCCTTGGATTTTTATACAAAGTATCTGATGAATTTACCAATATCACCTTCTTCCTATAAGTTCGGAAGCTATTCCAACAACCCTGTACCAATTAAAGGATTTGTTACGTTGTCCGCTTTTCTCAACAATACGTCCAAAAGCGAAGTAGCGGTTTACGAATACTAAACCACTTTTGGGAAGGAACGCTATGGTCGCTCTCAGAAATAGTCCTTCCATTCACAAGATGATTATAGCTAACATTAGCGCTTCGGATTTGAAATTGATGTATCCCAAACGCTTTCTTGATGGAGTCGGAAGAATTCCAACTGGTATGCACCATATACGTTTGAAATCCAACGCTGTACCGTTGGCAATTGCTCAACCTCGTCCGGTGCCGTCAGCCAAGCGTGAGTTGATTTCGGATGCCTTGAATAAAATGCTTCAACATGATTTGATTGAGAAAATTCAGTGCTCGGAATGGGTCCATCCACTCATGGCGGATCTCAGGAAGAACGAAACAGTACGCGTTTGTACAGATTTACGTGCTCTGAACAGACACATTATTGTAGAACTTTTCCCCTTACCCACGGCAAATGAACTTATCGTTAAAATGTCGAATGCAAATTTCTTTTCTAAATTGGATAACAGCCAAGCCTACTATCACATGCCACTTCTATCAGAACCACGACCCCTTACGGCATTTTTAACACAGGATGGTCTATATCAGTACAAAGTCCTTCCTATGGGATTGAGCAGTGCCCCTGCCGCATGACAAAAGTTCATGACACTTTCATTTTCCGATCTCACTGGATGTGTGGTATACATGGACGATATTTGTGTTTTCGGTAAATCCGCAGGTGAACACGATGCGAACTTACACGCCGTTCTCAGTAGTCTAAATAAATTGAATCTTCGGTTGAATCTGACAAAATGCCAATTTGCTGTACAGGACATCGAGTTCCTAAGCCATACCATATCGAATGCAGGTGTGAAGCCATGCACCAAAAATACATTTGCAATTCTGAACTGTCCTAAACCACAAACAAGTGACGAGGTAAGACGATTTTTAGGTCTTTGTAATTATTACCTTCAACCTTTTCGTAATTTTGCCACGATCTCAGAACCGCTGCATGGAACACTCAGGAAAAATACTGATTTCGTTTGGGGCAAAGAACAAGAGGCTGCTTACCGGACTATTCGGAATTTGGTTGCTTCGGCACCCATCATGGCTATGTTCGATGAGAGCAGTCCTACGTTTGTCTCCACTGATGCATCTAATGTTGGTTTAGGTGCTGTTCTTTCGCAGCCCCGAAATGGAATTGAAAGGGTGGTGGCGTACGCCTCACGAGCATTTTCACTCACTGAAATGAATTAATCCGCAGGAGAGAAAGAAGTCCTAACTTGTGTGTGGGCATGCGAAAAGTGGCATCTGTATTTATTTGGTCGTCGCTTTATATTACGAACTGATCACGCTTCCCTTACGTCGTTACTCTGTCGGGGAAATAAAGGTCAAAAGCCCATTCTCATTAGCCGATGGTACGCTGAACTACTCAATTACGATTTCCAAATGCAGCATGTTTCCGGTACCCATAAACAGGTAGCAGATGCGCTATCACGTTTACCTATTACCAATCAGGGGGAAACTGAAGACATCGATGACGACAAAATGATTTCGTGTTTGAACGACAGATGTACAGGAACGATCTCTTTAAAACGTATCCAAGAGCATACTGTGAACGATTCACTACTTACAGAAGTTCAGCAGCATGTAACAAACTCCTGACCCGATCGAAAGCTTCTGAAGGCAGAACTGATTCCTTATCATACTATACGAGACGAATTAACTGTCGTTAACAAGTGTCTGTTACGTGGGGCCAGCTTCGTGATACCCGAATCTCTCATTGCGGATGTACTTAGAAGTGGACATGAAGGGCATCTTGGTATTGTGAGAACCAAGGCACGAATTCGTGAATACTACTGGTGGCCGCGTATGAATTCGAGCGTGGAAACCGCTGTTAGGGATTGTGCGGCTTGTCAGCATTCTGATAAGAGTTCAAAACCTATCGGTGCCCCTAGACAGCCCATCGAATACCCAATGCAACCTTGGGTGAAGTTGGCAATAGACATAATGGGCCCGTTTGAAAGCGTTCCACAAAACAAAAAAGTGTTCTTGTGGCTACTTGCTTTTCTACAAAATGGCCGGAGGCTCATTTATGTGGAGAGACTACAACGACTGTCATTATTAACTAGTTACGACACTTGTTCGCTCAATTCGGCTTACCGGAGGAGATCGTAACTGATAATGGGCCGCAGTTTCGCAGCTACGAATTTAGTCAGTTTTAGAGTCATCATGATATCCGTCATGTGCAAACTGCTCCATACAACCCTTCGGCTAATGGAATGGTGGAACGCCTGAATCGGACGCTGAAAGAAACGATACAGTCAGCTCGACTAGAAGGTGAACTTTGGGATTCAGCGTTCCTGACATCACTGGCAGCTTACAGAGCCACACCACATACTGCTACAAGTGTGACATCAGCGAAATTAATGTTTGGTAGGGAGATACGAACGAAACTTAATGCGGCGCACATACAGAGATCAGTAATGAATCAAGAAGAATTGGAGAGGAGGAGAAGGTACCAAGAGAGTTACAAAAAAGCAGGAAATCAATGTACAGTTGGCACTTACGTGAGAGTGAAAAAGCACAATAAAAAAGGCGAAAGTTCGCTTTCTGCACCGGTGGCAGTGAGAGAAGTGAGAGCTCCAGGAACCTACATATTGGATAACAATTCAATGGTCAATGCAAGATGGGTGTGTACTGCGTTAAAGAACGCAAAACCTAGGGAAGAACCCGTAATCGCTGAGCCGGTAGTAAGCGATCAAATACCAAGAACTCAGTCTTCCACGAAGGTCGAGACGGACAAAATATCGAACGCTGAAATACGGAATGGCAGACGCGGAGGGCGGTGGTGGTGTGTCCCATCGAATGCCAGTGAGCAATGCAGTTGGCCAATCAGATTGCTCTGACCTTCAAGCAATCGATGTCACATGCGGGCAGCGGATGCCCGTGCTGTATGGACTGGCAGATTTCCCGTAACGTAGCGTGAAAACGGTTGCTCTAATAAAGCTTACTTACTACTGGTATTTTCCGTCGTTCTTGAATACAACACCGCCCTCGCATCACGCTTGTACCGAAAGTAAACAACCCTTCATCCCCACCGAGCTCAGACCTATCGCCTTATCTTCAACGTTGATACATTGCTTTCACAAGATACTGACTGATCGTTGGAATACGCGCTTGCAAATGTCCGCTCTTCCGTTTGTATTCCTACATCATAATGGTGGCCTCAAGGCAACCTCTTACTCCATGAACTGGTCCGGAACTCATGCACCACGTCTTCAAGTATGTGTGCAGCATTCATCAACGTGTCCATAGCGTTCGATTCTATCTCACAAGATTCGATTATCAGATCGGCCTGAGCCTTCGGTGCTCCTCCACCTCTAATACACTACATTGATGATTCTTATGGGAACGCTTCGGTCACGCTTAAAGGCTCCGTCCTCCGATCCCAGAGTGGTATTTACCAGGGTGACCCACTGTGCCCGCCTCTATCCATAATGGTAATGGACGAGGTGCTAGCACTATCTCGAACGGAGCTTGGCTACCAGTTCTACGATATATTGGTTAGCGGTTTCGCCTACGCCGACGATCGTTCCCTTCTAGCTGAGAACCCCACGCGCCGCTCCGAGAAGCTTACTGTCGCCGCTAGTGCCATGGAGTTATCCAGACTGACAATTAACACGCTCAAGACTAAACTTGTGGTCATCCGCGGTGACCATAAACATAACACAACCGCCATCTCTGATGAGTCTATCCACTTCGGCCCGGACATTATCCGTTCACTAAGCGTCTCTGATACGGTGACCTATCTGGGTATCCCGTTCACCTGGGAAGGTAGATCATTCAATAATCACCCTCCGCAACTTCGTACGATGCTGGATGAAACCACCAAGGCACCCTTGAAGCCACGTCAACGCTCAGAACTCCTGAGACAACATCTGAATCACTCGTTAATCCTGGGCCGAGTCCACCGTAAGGCGCCCAAAGCTATGGACTGTACAATTCGCCAGTTTGTTCAGCAGTGGATTCGCCCTCCCAAAATCACACCTGTCACATACATCCACACCCCAATTTGTTTTGGGTTTGATTTTTTTTCTATCCACTTAAAAAAGTAATCAAACTCAAGGTATGGCGACAAGAGCGAGAAGGATCTGCCCAAATGACACGGCGCTACGTGAATTGAAAACGGCGCAAAGACTTATTGAAGTAAGTTAGCTACACGGGGTAATTAACTACTTTGCGCTCGATGGCTGAAATCTCGCGTGAGCTAATAATGAAACAAGTGTTGTTTAAAGATGCTGTAGCAAATCATTCTGGTCATCTGCCGATCGCTTAGGATAAACCTCACGTTCGCTACATTGTCGATTTAAAGATTGAACTTGTAGGACAAACTACCGGTTTACGATCAGTCAGTGCTCGTATGTTCATTTTCATGCCGCTGTGGTGCAGCAGAATATATGGATTGTACGACTAAGCGCTTGTTTAACGGGCTCAAAAAAAATAATCCAGTTGGATCAGAATTGGGTGTCGAAACTCGATGACTAGCTTCATTTTCACACATCTCGTCGACACCAATCATCGCACAAATGTCACCAAATCGTTCCGTGTTATGTGCAGCACTGAAGCCAATCGACTTATTTCAGTCCTCTGGTCCATTTTGACGATCACTGAATCGATCGCAACCAGATTACGCAACATTGACTCGTGCACCCACATAAAATTTGTTCATTCCTTACAACTTACGTGGTCATAACTATCACTGCTTTGCAGTGTTTATTTTGAAGAGCAATTCGCACAACTTCATTTAGATAAAGAGCAAGCGGTGATACCAAAACTTAAACAAGGATAATTTAAGAAAGCAGAGAAGTTCAAAACAAACTGTCTGTGAAATGTAGGGGGCTGCAGGGTTAACAACACTGGACAATTAGCAAGTCTTTTCACGAAAGTAGCAGACGTCAATAATTCCAGTCAAATGAATGTTACTTGTATGATATGCTAACAAACAGGAAGATAAAAAATGAAAATGGAGTCCCTCAAAAACAAAAGCCCTTCAGGCCACAGAGTGGCTATCACAATCAAAGCTCACGCATCGAGACGGAGAAGTGTCCTTTTTAGTGACACAACCGTCGGAAGATAGTAACACTGAACACCACGTTCCTCGCATAAGTGTGTCATAGATTTTCAGGGAGCCTAGAACAGTCAGTAGACATAAATCAATGACTGCCTAGGAAGACAGTCCAAGTTGAAGAATTGCATTGTAAGAAGATGAACACCTGATTCCACAGGTCAATGAGAAATAGAATTCACGTCAGAGTTCACAGTATAGAGAGCCGATTGAATGGCGGTCTTATGAGAGTCAGTCCTGCAATTCACAACTTTCTTTGTCTGGTAGGCGTCCATTGTACTGACGTCCAGTACCACAACAGCGACGTCACGAACCTTGATCACATCGGGTTTGATGAACGAATTCACAATTGGTACTCATAGATCCTCGAAGGCGGCGTAGCCCAGATTGTACAGTCTTTTCATCAGGTCCTTCTTCAGGCGGTGGCGTCGAGCACAATGCACATCGTGAGTGACGCAGCACGATTGGAGAATATGGACGAGGCCTTCTGGTTGACCGCAGCTGCCACGACAGAAAACTGAGGGGTCACTTCGGCTAACTCATCGATTTCGGAACTTAGCCAGCAGAAAACTACGTCTGAAGTGAAAAGCACGAATAAAGATCCTGGATCCAACAGCCAACGACTAGAGAGTGGAGAGCGAGACCTTTCTTGAAGACCACGGCCATTTCGTGTACGATAAGGCTTACTCACTCACGCCACATGGGGCTCCTCTTTGTTCGTTACCACTACACCATGATCGCGTACCAGGACGTTCACGTCCCACGAGATAGCGCCAAACGAATAATCTCTGACCACATTCTGCAGAACTGGATAACGACTAGAGAGCAGTCTCTTCAATTGAGATTTGCGCGAGATTGAAATAGTGGTGGACAAACTCGGAATTCCCAGATTGCCTAAACGAATTGGGGTGTGGATGTATGTGACAGGTGTGATTTTGGGAGGGCGAATCCACTGCTGAACAAACTGGCGAATTGTACAGTCCATAGCTTTGGGCGCCTTACGGTGGACTCGGCCCAGGATTAACGAGTGATTCAGATGTTGTCTCAGGAGTTCTGAGCGTTGACGTGGCTTCAAGGGTGCCTTGGTGGTTTCATCCAGCATCGTACGAAGTTGCGGAGGGTGATTATTGAATGATCTACCTTCCCAGGTGAACGGGATACCCAGATAGGTCATCGTGTCAGAGACGCTTAGTGAATGGATAATGTCCGAGCACGCATGTTCCGCAGCGACTTAGCTTGTACCATTTTGAATATGTCAGCCTGAAGATCGCGGGCGTCATCTAGTAATTCGTCACTGTGTAGGAAAGCCTCGCTATTGGACTCCATTTGGATAATCGCTGTTTGGACCAATGCATCCGTAAGGCTGTGAGGGTAAGCCGATTGTTGCTGAGACCAATTTGATTCGGCGGTTTTTGCGTACATGAGCTTCTCGCGGTTGTTCCTGACGGGATGAGCATATCCTATGTTGACTAAGACTAATTTTGATCAAAAAGCTGCGGTCACTGTCAAAGATTTGATGAAGCTGAACACCTACTTTCTGTTCTACACCATCTCTACGTCGATACATATATGCACGCACCGACAAACCAATGTTCGATTTGCGTCTACGACCACATTTTAAACGGATGTACTCCGCTCGCCTGATTTGTATACTAGTAGATGTAAGCGCGTAGGCGTTAGCGGTATTCTCATTTTCTTGATTGAAAGTGACCAATACGTTGAAACTAGGTGAAGTGGTTGGCTCTATCTGTAGTTGCTGAACGCCTAGTCAGTCGAGGCGTGTACGTAGACTATCCAGTCGACACCTCGAGTAGGTCTTTGAGAGCGACGACTACTATTATTGTTTATTTTGAAAAGCAATATTGTACAGCTTCATTCAAAATAAGGACAATCGGTGACACCAAAAAGTTAAGCAATTAATACTACTACTACCACTACCAATAATAATAATAACCTCTCTAGCTACCACAGGCCTTGTCCATGACCGTGTGATATAACACTCAGTGGACGTTTGGTTCGGTTCCTCCCACTTGGGTGTACTGATACTTCTCCAATTAGCTGCCTTTCTATTTATCATTGGTAAGCTTTTGTGTATGGTGAGGATGAACGATCACGCTATGCTACTCGTCAGTAGTCTGGTAGAGTAACGTATTTAGGCATTGAATTAACTTGGGGAAAACAAAAGAAGGAACACTGGAGTACTCTCTGACACGAAGTGGTGTTTTTTGCACATAAACTTGGCACTGACAACTATGATGTCTCCCTGCATCAGTGTTACCTGGAAATGAGTGGTTTGTTTAAGGTGGTGTGAAAGCATTTACTCCCTGTGTTGATTTCTGAATAAATAATCCTTGTGCAATCCTCGTTCTTGGCTCACAACAGTAATAGTTTTAAGTGCGCAATAATGTACTTGGCTCAAGCCCAGAGCTAGTGTGTACGCGGTAGTAATGGCAGAGCGAATGAACCAATGAAAATGTGATGTAGCTAGTATTGGTTACAGTTTAGTTATTTATGCATTTATACATCCATAATACAATGTTCACTTATGAATCATATTCATTATATCCGCTGTAGTTTGAATTAAAGTTTAGATAATATTGAGTCTTGCTTCCTCTATAGGCACTCAGAAGTCCTTGTCTATACCAACTTGATTACCAGTACTTCTGTAGCAAATGAATTAATTTGTGAAGCACTCTCAAAGGCAGAATGTTTTGTACAACATCCTACATTCTTGTTGCCAGGTGAATTTCATACATTTTTATCAACTTCTGTCATAGACAGAAGTATCAGCTAGTTCGAGTTTGTGGGACATACGTTTACCGAGATTACACAATACGGATCCGTTGGAAGGTCAAGGTTCATTGCCACGGTGAGAAACATCTTCAGCGGATTTCAGACCAGGCATTTTGGTTCTTAAAACACGTTGTCTGAATAGTTTTGTTAGACTTTGTCCCGCTGTTGTATAAACTGCATTCTCACATTGAATAAAAAAACCTTAACACTTTTCGAGCTCAGCACAAGTGGTTACAGTAATGGATATCAAAGCACTCCTGAAAGCGAGTACAAAGTTCTCAGCTGCTCCATTTGGTTCAGGGTGTCTGGGTGAAGTCAACAGATTACAGCAACCCAATCCACCAACTAGCCTTCCATATTTTTGTGTCAAAATGACTGTCGCCGTTCGTAACCACTGCACAGGGAACTCCTCAGCTCAGAATATTCGGAAGTACAGTGACTATTTAATGAGCGCACAGCGAAGTCGTGAAATACATCTTTGGTCATCGCCAGTAGGAGTCATGTGTGACCGAGATAAAATTTGTCCAAAAATGGGTCACAATAGGCCGTATGTAAGTGGTGTCAAACTTCACACGGCATTGACAATGAAGAGCATTTAGGTGGCTTGTGTGTACACAATGTACTTATGTAGACACATTCACACTTTAAAAGATTTACAACCGGATTGGCTCATGTGTAGGAATTTGCAGAAGATAATATGCCTTTTGCGTTTAACTCAGACAACGTGTTACTGACAGGGTCTTCGAGGCCAAAATTGGTGGATTTGCTACGACCAGTCTGATTGGTTTAATTCGCATAAAACCAGACGCATTTGGATCTCGCAACACCACTTCAGGACTTATGGTCTCAGTGGATTCAACAGAAAGTGCAAAAGGAATCTTCGAAATCCCCATACATTTAAGATCAACAATAGACGGACCGGAACCAATAACAGAATATATACATGTCTAATTAATGGACGGTGCATTTTTAGGTGAAAGTTCACAGTTGTTACGAACAGGTAAAACATGTCCAGTAATCCCTGGAATAGAAATATCAATGGACTTCACTACAGTAAACGGTTTAAGTATCTTCACGCAATCAAATGAAATGAAAGATTGAACACTATCACTGTGATTAGTGAAGTGATTTTCAAGACTTTCTTCTTTTAAATAAGTATGAACTGAACATGCCTTTGGACTGCAGTAGACGACTTGAATATGGTCCCTCCTGTCAGATTAACGGCACTTGTAATTGCCGGTCGGATATGTAGGTCGACAACTTCTATAACCACATGACGTACATTTATCCTAATGCTAAACAGAATTTGGATTAGAATGATGTGGTTCAATTACTGCATTTCTTTAGTGAGTTACTTTTTTAAACTTACGTTATTGTTGGTGCGCCTACTTTTCAACATTGTTGGCACTAAATAACACAGTTGGTACTTCGTTCACCACAGCCTTAACATCTCGAAATTGCTCGCAGTGGACTGTAGCTGTTTGCCTTCAGAATGATAATATTTTCATCTTTCCTCAATTGTGGTAATGCTTCCAGGTGTTCAACAGTGAGACAGCACTTCTGTTTTATTGGAGACCGTTGGAAGTTGTATGAGAGTTCAACTAACTTAGCCTTTAGCCAACTGTCATTATCTGCTGATGTCGGAACCAAAACATTTAACTGAGCATATTTGTGTGTTTTTGAGGCACTTGAAAATCGTGAGAATCCAAACACGATCAAATTACAAGAAATTCTCGCGAATTCTAGCAAACTCAGACCTGCAAACAACCCGGACAGACAGCTCGTGAGTTACAGACACTTATATTGCATAGTTTCATCAATGAACGACAATATCGCGTGTTAAAACCTGTAGGTACCAAGACCCCACAACTGTATGGTTTGCCTATAACCCACAAATCAGATATTCTCTTTAGCAATAAACGATTCTCCTTATCATGAGCTAGCAAAATGGCTGGTTGACATTTAAAAACCACCTCGACGAAAACTATATGTGCATAATTTGTAAGACACTTTTGAATTGTTACCATATATTGAAAACCTGAATACTACCAAGCACACGATATGTTCTGTCGATGTTAATTCTTTATTTACAAACGTACCATTACGCGAAACGATAGATTTTATATGTGATTTCGTTTTATCCAGCTCCATTTGTCTTCCAATTTCTGTTGACCATTTGAAGCCCTTACTTGTACTATGCACAGAAAATGTGAGATTCTATTTTTCGGGTAGGGGCTTTCAACAAATAGATGGCGTAGCCATGGGGAGCGCACTGGGTCCTGTTTTAGCTGATGCGTTCATGACCAAAGTTGAACAGGCACTACTTCCAGTTGTGGGGTGACTGAAACTCTACAAGCGGTATGTCGACAACATGTTCTTGATTGGACAAGACAAGAAGCTAATGGAAAGAACGTTTCAAGCTTTCGTCTCAGTCCACCCGAATATCTCAGTCACAGTTAAGTAGGAAGGTGAGAACAGTTTGTCCTTCTTGGACATTCTAATCAGACGCCGTTCGGACGGATTTACTGAACGTTCAATGTACCGTAAACCAACATGGACGGGACAATACATGAACTTCATGAGTTTCACTCACACTGCATACAAAAGGTCACTAGTACGTTCACTGTTCTGCAGAGCGTCAAGAATATGCTCCCAAGATAGGTTGCAAGCCGAACACACAATGTTGTATGAAACGCTTCTTGCTAACAATTTCCCAGAGAGTTTCATTCGGAAATGAAGCAAATTTACTCCTGTGAGAAATACAACTTTGGAAGTCCCTAAAAAAGATGTTTACATCAAACTCCCCTTCAAAGGGGATAGTCTGGTGAACACCTTTGGTAAGATGATCAGCGCCGCGCTAAAACGGGTGTATAATGCAGCAAAGCTTGTCCTGCTCTCACAAACCACTAGGTTACCTCTACCTCCGGTCAAAAAGCAAATCTCTATGTTTCCTACCAGCAACTGTATCTATCAGTTTTCCTGCAGTTGCGAAAACACTTACATTGGTAGAACAGAAAGGACGCTTGAAACCAGGACCAAGGAGTACATCCCAAATTGGTTGAGAGTTGCACTAACTAACCCACTAATGAATGACATTCAGCGAGGACGAAAACACCGCTTCATCGATTGCAAGGCACTTATCGACTACAGGTCATGGTGTCAGTAGCACATCTGTGTTTAAGGTCTTGAAGAACGCTCACAGCCAACAAATTCTCAAGTATATTGAATCTTTGTTGATCAGCCGGTCCTATGTGCACAAAACAACAGACCTTTGGTTTCCGTGGGTTTAGCTATGAGTACCAATCACGATCCAGCCTGATTTGTACTTTTGACCGTTTCATGTAAGTCTTGTTTGGTTTTGTTTTCATGCTAGCCACACGTTTACGACTGACGAGAGTGTGCGAAATGAATTCATATCGTAATTCGTGTCTTCGGACCATTCTACTCAAAAGAACAAAGAAAAGATAAACCATTTTGTTTGCCAGCTCACGGAATGCCACAGGCAACAGTGTGTAGTTTGCTTAATCGCGGTAGAACAATATGGAAAGTCTTTGTATGCTTTTTAAACTTCGCGCTGATTTTCGCTCCCTTGTTGTCTATTTCAGGTGGTCCATCTACGTAGTATTCAACAAGTTCCTTATCACATGAACGTCCTTAGAACAGTGACGTTATTCCTCACTTGACTTGCTTGTTTTAGCGATCATGAAGCATATCTGATGGTGTGTCATTCATGTGTTTGGATTCGATGTTATGCAGATCACCGCCTCATTTCTGTAACACTAATACTCTTACTGTAACTGTTCGTTCGCGTGTTTTCTCTGATTTTGAATTGTGTCAGAGCTGACCGTGATCGCCGTCCTGAATATAAATTGCCATTTACCGTTACAGTTGGTGGCAGATGTGGGATGAATGCCAAACTGGATTTCACTTCACCCTCACTGTCGATCGAAATAAATGAATTAGGCTAGGAGGTGATGCCATCGCTATGCCAACCCTCTCTTTACAATCCCGGTGGTGATTTTGACGATTGGGCGCTTAAAATCAGAATTTACTCATCAGAGATGAACCGAAAGCTTCATAGCTTCTATATTTTCAGTTTTCTTAGATATTCGACTGTGAAGCAAAATCCTGCTTCCTGTATGGTTCCAGATTCACCGCCTAAAGTTATGTGGGAATCCATGCAAGGACTGCTGGGACGCATGGAGCTAGCATCAATTTATCACGGAAGGTTTCACGCCAGATGCAAAAAATCTTCGGAATCGGTGGATTCATTATTTCGTGACCTGCGGGATCTGGCACTGGAAGTATTTCCACAGTTGTCCCTGGAGGAACGAAATTATCAGATTTGCAGCCGTTTTTGTTTGGGATTATCTAATCAGGAATTACGTAGAAAATTCCTTGGCAAATCGGTGTCGTCGCTGTTAGAGGCGGTTGAAAAGACTTGGCCATTTGAGGCGGTGCATAGGTCGGTGTGCAACCTCCCTTCAGTGGCAGATCCCATTTGTTTTACTGCCCGAAATTCTCCCAGCCAATTCCTCCGGCAAACAAATGCATCTACGAGCGCGATAGGACGGGATGGTTCATTGGGATCGATTAGGTGGTGGTACTAGATTAGGCGCGCAGCGATAGAATACAAGCAAGATTTCGCCAAGCCCCGAGTTAGCCACACTGGATGATGCTCCCGAATGCGTTCATGCAACAGCCATGTCGTGCGGCCTATATAGCTCGTTCCACAGGAACAAACGAAATGGTATACACAGTAAGAGGCATATACTTTGAGAGTTTTAACCGCCGCACTCAGAAGTGTGATCACAATCCACCATTGAGAATGAACAGAGTTAAACAAGTTAGGTCACCCTTATTGTACGCATCTGTACCTTCTATCATCTGTTCCGCCAATGTTGATGTGGAGAAACTATTGCGGTGAAGATCAGCGATCGTGACATACTACTCATACCACTGCTATTCAGTAGTAGGACCAGAGCATATATTTTGACATCGAACAAGCCGCAGGGAAAATGCAGGAAAGAACATCAGAGTGCAGCATCGCCCATAATGGTCCCTGCTACTTAAAGGAACTGAGCATTGACGTCTGCGGCAGCCGAGACGGTCTGGGGCCGAATCCAGCGTGCAAATGAGTGGTTTTGTTTCAGGTCTTGTTTAACCGCTTAACTCATGTGTTGCTTTGTCGAATAAACAACCCTTGTGCCATCCGCGTTCTTGGATCACAACACCATTAACTGTGAAAGGTAGATTAGACAGTGAGGCTATCTACCTTTTGATTGATACTGAAGCTTCATGTTTTATTTTAAATTTGGTTGTGATAACACAGCTAAATTGCAGGATAGTCCCACCTGAGTACCGCCATCGAATATTAACGGCCAACGACATCAGCCTACAGACAGGCCTTCAAGTAGTGGCCATAATGCAGCTTTCTAACTTGACGACTTGGCGTCAGTTTGTAGTAAGCTGCCAGTTGCCAGAGAGCGCGATTTTAGGAATGGACTTTCTACAAAGGTACTGTGACAAGAACGCCTCAGCCTCACAGACAACCTGTAAACATATTAGAAGCTTATGATAAAATGAATGAGCTGGAATTGATTTTCATACAGTCCCTGTTAACCAGGACGGCATTGCCCCACACCAAAAGACTGATGCTAGCAAGCCTTTCATGTAGCTTGCTTTACTTGTTCCAGTCCGGCGGAGAGCGGCCTGGTCTTGTACAATACGGAGTTGATACAAGGGATCACCACCCTTTTCGACAAACCGCCAGAAGAATTCCTGTCCATTGTCAATTGCAGCTAAATACTATCATTCAAGACGTACTTACCAAGATAATCAGACGACCATTGACGTCAGCTTGGGCATCTTCCATCTTGTTGGCCAAAAAAGGACAGGAGCTTACGGTTATGCGTCGGCTACAGACGTCAGAATGCCATCATAAAAACAGTTTCATGTCCTCTACCGCGCATAGATACCACAAACGACGCCTTACACGGCTCATAATGGTTCTCCATACCCGACTTAGCTTCGGGGTACTTGCCGGTTGAATTCCGCCCTGCAGACCGTCCAAAGACGGCATTCTTCTTTCCATCCCGGTTGTATGAATTTGAAACGGTGCCGTTTGGCCTGGCTAACGTGCCTGCTATCTCCCACCGGTTAATGTAGACAGTATTGCAGGACCTATTGTAGC
>JTDE01001848.1:74689-93683 GCA_014338405.1 Paragonimus skrjabini miyazakii | reverse complement strand
TCATTCTATTCCGGCTGCCACGTCTCGCCCGTTGGTCCGATCCGGTCGAGCGATGACTCATTCGGTCGCCCACGCCATTCTCCATCCGCTCACTGTGGGTGTTTGAATGCACCTCCCCCCTGCGTTGGGGTATTTGGCCGAGAGCTGGAATGCTCGTACTTCCTGCCTGGCAATCCCCCACACTATTACTAAACGAATGTTTGATCTACCCTGATGACATTATTGTTCAAGACGCCACAACAGAACATAATTCCGGAATGAAGAATGTATTTGAACGTCTTAGAATGGCTGACCTGAAGTTGAAGCCTACAAAATACGTGTTCTCAAAATAACTTTATTAGTGAAAAAGGAGACATGGTGCCATATGTTAACATTTCGTTTACCCTCATCAGTGACAAACGTAGAACTTGCGGGTTATATACGACAGACAAATAGAGATAGACAGAGTATGGACATACATACGTTCACACTAAGCACAGTGTCGTCAACACCACGAAAACCCAATAGATTGTTTCAAGCACTTTTGTGAACATAGCGCCGGCTCTTGTATTTTGAACGACATCGGTTCGCTAAATGCCAGTAGCTTCGGGTTCTGATTGTGTAACAATATTGTAAATAAGCTAAGCGGATCAATTTGGTGACCTTTTGTCATGAGATATCTAGCGATTAAGGATGCGGGATTCTGGGCAACGGATTCACTGGTTTGAGAATGTTGAGTCATCAGCTATTTTAACGACTTCAGGACGGATTCTATTTTAAACAAGTTACAAGTTGTTCAACAGTCAAACAATGGATCATTCGTTGAATGATTCAAAGGTATCCATAACCGCCAACTACTGCTAATGTAATCTTCCTCCTCCTGCTATTATGACGGCAGGAGTGCTGATGCATTATGAGTTAAGAAGAGGTCAGTGCAATAGTAAACACTAGAAGCAATGGTCCATGGTGCCATTAAAACGGTTGAAAGCATATACCACAGAGAACAATGTTGTGGTATTCTGTGACAACATACCACGCCGTGCGGTTTTGAAACAGGTGTCCAAAGAGCCTGTATATCGATGTGGTCAGCTTCTCAAACTGGTACCGTGCATGCCAATGTTGAATCCAACAGGGTACGTATGGAACGTAATCAGGTTATAGTGAAGCAACACTTACAGGCCAATTTTGATCTGTTGTAGGGCGGTAATCCGACCAACGTTCTTAGCCAACGGGACTAGAAGATTTGTTTGCTGAAACATCTTGCTGCTACCCGTTTGACGAAAGTTTCTCCATTTCAAAGTCACCAGTTCATCGCCCACACTCTGGACTGCTGTGTGAATGCCGCTAGAGGTTACCTTTTATCAGTAGTATAGGTTTCTTCGTTGCGACGTTGCACCATTATCATCTTCAGGGCGAATACATATTTGATTTGGTACACATATTTTGTGTATTATTCTTCTATTTGATGATAAATTTAGACAATGAATTGCAAAGCTATCGGGGATGTGGATAGGTCAGCCGGGTATGGAGTTGTGGTGTGCAATAGTCGGATGGTGTTCTCAAAGTCTGTCCTCTGCATATTGGCTAAAATCAAGGAACGTGAAGAGCTTTTTGCTAGTTCTTCTTACCGGAGGTGTGCCGGTAACTCAACTACAAGAGTGGGATAAGAAATTACCTCACATAGTCGTGGATGCTTTGCGATCTGTAGCGCTTCTATTTCCGGTAAATTGAGTTACGCTTAATTTCTGGCAGTCTAAAGAATCGCGGATTAAGTTCACACTTCACCTCAGCCGGTATTACCGTTGACGAGCCTTAGATAACTAATAAAATATTGCTCATACTCATTTATCTGTTCAGTGCGCGACTTACTGTTAATGCAGTTTACATTCTTATAGTATTTTGGTCAGTTTACTGGTATACAATAGAGGTTAGATCACGTTTATATGGGTTCTTTTTGCATGTGTGATAGTTGGTGTATTCCTAACTCGGTGCTGCGCTGCTTGCTGCAACAACAATAGCAGACCATAACAAACGGAGTGTTTAGTCAGAACTTCTGCTCACACATATTAGGACTTTGTAACGGGATTCAAACAGCTAATACACCGTGTTTCATGCAAACATGATGAAACTGATCACTTGAAACATAGATTGCTTGAGGTGTTGAGTTAACACCAAAAAGACTAGGTTATCATTTTGAAGAGGTTTTTAATTTGAATATTTGGAAAAAGTCCATCTTTTGAATTCATATCGATTCACTTGACCTTTTCTTATAAGCTCTAAAGACTCTCATGCTACCTCGCTTCAAAGGGTTTGTTCCAACAGTAATATACCCATAGCATTTTTATTTTGATGAATTTAACTGATAGCATTGTTGTGTGTGTCATGTGTTAAACAAAAGTAGAACATATTCTCTCTTGCAATTTCTCTGTCGTATCATTTCTGATTGCAACAGAATTCCCATCATGGGTTTCGTGCACCAT
Organism: Paragonimus skrjabini miyazakii; assembly: GCA_014338405.1. NCBI lineage: Eukaryota > Metazoa > Platyhelminthes > Trematoda > Plagiorchiida > Troglotrematidae > Paragonimus > Paragonimus skrjabini miyazakii. The sequence continues at coordinate 91,224 of JTDE01001848.1, read as the reverse complement.
AGATGTCGTGATATTCCAGTGGATTTGAAACTGGAATCATTTTGGGACGAATCAGATCGCGGCAATGAAATATCAATTATGTACTTACATTAGTGTATATTATGCACAGAAACTCTCATAAACAACACTCTCAGAACCGGATTATTGTATCCTGTAAATCCGAAAGGCAATCACTGTGTATTGGACTGTCCCTTTGATTACGTGCTCGATCGTTTGACCCAAAACCTGGAATCAGAACAGAGGTGGCAACACTAGTTATTGAAACAGCGAGACAACATTAGGCCACAGAGGCTCTAAATTTACGGGGCCAAACGATTACCATATATGGCCAATAAGACGCAGAGCAAATCAACCGAGACAATCAGACGTTAATTTTGTAGACTAGACCTCGACTGAACTGCCAATAATAACGGTCAGTCGTAATGAGTGTCCTGCATCGAAGTGATGTAGGCATAATTTTTCACATGCAAAAATGTTGTATTGAACGTACTGTTCACAGAATGTATCAACAGTTGGCGTGTAACAGCGTGATCAGTTTGTGTCCCCTGTAACTTGATTATAATTAGTGTTGTGAGCCAAGAACACGAATGGCGCATGATTTATCTATTCGATAAATCGACACACGAGGTATACACTTCAACACCACGACAAATAAACGCACTCATCTGCGTGTTACATAGATCCAAGAATGTCACGGTTGTCCATGTCTATTTCATGTATGGAAAACACTAATTCATACCAACGTGCATTCTGATGTTTCTTCTTGTATATTCCCCTGTTACTTCATTATCCAAGTACATGCACATGCCTTATTTGTGAGTAGTGGCGTGTGTGGTGCAGTAAGATCGCTCATCCTCACTACATTAGCACTATACATTTTTATAAAATACTTTGGCTTTAATGCTTAATAGCTTATCGGTTAACAATGGAATGATAAAATTAATTGATCTACAGGAATCGAGACGTTTGACAGAATATGCCGTAATTGTATATATCCACATAAGTGCTATTTATCTCCGCAAACGATAGCGTGCATTTACATATCACCTGCGGTTTTATAGATTAGGAAGTAATGTATATTACTATCGTCACTTACACACGTAACAAAACAATACAACCCGCGCTCCAGAAATGATACTGAGGTATAGGTGTGACAATTTCCGTTTTCTCACAAATTGTTTGGTTTAATACAGTTTGCGTTATTCTGCGTAGAATTACTTAATTTGGAAACCTACCTTTTTGTTTTTCGACTTTAGAAAATGACGTTATTGTTCCTATTTCTGATTCGTTGTATCAGGTGCAACGATTGTTGATGAGTTGTCCGGTACGTACGTCACAACCGGAAAAATGGATGTGCTATTGTGAATGTGCTATGGGAAGTGGCAGATTGTTTAACGCATCAAAAGCTGTTTTATCCAATCCAATGTTAATCCCAAAAGCGGGACAAAATATTGTTCACGTCCTTGAAAACAACTATCAGATTGAGCTTATAGAGGTTTGGTCAATTATTAGAAAATTGCTATCTTCTGATGTGAGTTCACATAAGGAAACACTAGATGTGATTTCCAACTCAAGACAATTGACCGCGGATTTCGTTGCAACCTGACTTATTTCTAGAATTGGTGACCATTTGTGAGTATAACACACCTTAACCAATTGTGTTGCAAATGGAATCGTATTTATGTTGGGACCACTCGTTGTATTTACGAATACTGAGATTTTCCAGATATGTAGGCTATAGTTACAATGGTTTTGGTGAGTCACAGAAACTATTGTCGTTGCTTCAATTATTTTAGTGTTTACTCAGCTTACACATGATCGAGTTTTGCTGCAATGTGATATTTGATGTAGTCAACATGCATAATGTTCTGATTTGGTCTTTTGTATATTTGTAACTTGTTGCGACTGTTCTGAATGAGACATTATGCCATAATCTCTCCGTAACATTCAGTTCCCCTCTAAATATCGATTATCTGATATATATATATATATATGGAAGGTGTGCCGATGTGACTTGCAGTTTCTTGCTGTTGATTAGTTGCCTCATTTTTAACGTCATCATCTACAAAATATAAGATTATTGAAGAGTCTGCAAACTAATTTCCTTAATTTCCTCCTCTTTATTTATATTTGTTCTGCAGCATGCAACATTGCGTTACTCCTTGGCATTGGTATATTCACAATCTGTCCCATAGGTATAGTGCCCATTTCGGACATTGTTGCTATAACAACAGACGTGCATACATGTGTTCATACCGTTTCTATTACATCTTCCTCATGACATGCTTCCCCATATTACTGTCGTCACCTTGACTACGGTTCATCGGATTATGGATCGTATGTGTGGGTAGCTCATTAAATTGTTGATCGTCCTAGAAACAATACCATTGTCTTCCGGGGGTTTCAAATGGATTGAGCTGTACCTGAACATGTCTTTCGTTCTTAACTTATCTCTTTTTTTTCTCCACAACAACAGTAAGCTGTCATGCGAGTACGCAGTCTACAAACCCTCTTTTCAGTATGCAGTAGTATTGTCTCTCTTAGTACTGCACAAATAGTGTCACAAAACTGTTGCAGTTACATATAAGAGTAAAATAAAGCTAGGTTACCATACGCATATTAGTGGTTGTTTCAAAATGAGTGTGTACGGATGTGTACATATGTGTGAGTAACTCAGTACAGTTGTCTCCATTTTATTAATGACCATGCACGCACGTTGTTTTCTGGTCCTCTTATTCTTTTTCCTTTTCTTACGTACAAGACTGTCATTGTTTTTGTAGATTACGGGTATCAGGCAGACGAAGCTTGATAAGGGATCCTCAATCGAAGCGTGGGAAGCTGTCGCCTACCAGCGCAAGAAATTGGACTACAAGGCTACTAGCCGTCACGTCCTGTGAACTGAACTGAACTGAAATGTCACCTTTCAGCTAGTAGACATGATTTCAGTTATGACATGGTTCCTCTTCCGTTTCAATCCACGCTAAGCTTTGACACTCGTCAACAGTATAAACAAATCAAGTGTTAACTAACATATCCCTGGCCAAGGAGTGAAAAACAATAGGGTTCTTATTCGTCAAGGGCATTGTGTTTGAATTTGGAGGAGAATTAATATCCTAGTAACTATTACATTCAGGTAGCTGCATTTGTGACTACGTGAAATAGTTAACTCCAATTGTGCCAAAATGTGATTACTTTCGAAAGGATCGTTTTACGGCGAAAATTGCACAGAATGCAGTAATCAGTTGAATTGACACAGTAAATTATACATAAACATCTACATGTGCGATAAATAAAATGCAGTCTGCTTCAGACTCGCTGTCGAGTTCGGAAGGATGACGATGTTCCCGGAAGTGACCAGTTCCTGCGCATTCAACTCGACTACGTATAGTGCTCAAAAAGTGAATAGTTAGAATCTGCACAGTCACATCTCCAACAAACAGAAGAAAAAGGCAATTAGACAGCTTTACAGCCAAAGCAAGTCAGATCAAAAATTGCTAGGTACTGGGTGACAGAAGGATCATAAGCACGGATATGTAACTGAATTTGTTTGACAGCGTAAATGTACCTCTAGAAACATTGGTGCAAGCAGAATGTTTAGAATCAAACAACACTTCACAAGTGATTAATTTGAAGGTATTGAACTTTAATAAATCAACCAATAGAATGATGAAAGTCATACCTTTTCCACCGAAAAATTTATTCGTAAATCCAAGGTGCAAGCAACGGAGTAGAAAACATGCGTTCGCAATTCAGAGAATTAGATCATTTGGGGGTTAAGGATACTCTCAAACGCAAAATATGAGTCTTTTAACTTTAGTAAGAGTTTTATACTGAATAAAGAAAAATCGACATATTATTATTTATCGCCAGTCAAAAGACGGAAATGAAACCGATGGCTCTCTCAACGTCCAGTGAAGAAGTTGATGCGGCATAGTGATTGAACCGATTTCTCAATCGTTTCAGATTTGTCCCGCTGTTGTTGTCAAAACGACGTGGTAAACTCCGTCGGCAAAACACTTCGCAGGAAAGGAGTGTCCTTCCTATTGAAACCCCACATCCCATTCGTAAACTCCTACCTCAAGCCAGACCTGATCGTCTTCAAGGGCAATAGTGTTTATATCGCAGATAATGCCATTTGTGATCTCCACCGAATGAATGCGACGATCAAGGCGAAGAAGAAGACAGCCCTTAAGGCCACCAGTGATTTCCTACGTGGATGGTGTAGGCCTTCAATGAAGGTAGTCCAAGCCCCGGTGGTATTTAACAACCGCGGATTCCTCTACCCCAACTCCTTTCATTCGTTTTCATGTATGAACATTTCCAAAACACGAATGAACGACTTGTGCTTATTATGTATTTGTGGCTCATTGAAAACATACGATACATATATGCGCGGCTGTACTACATTGTCAATGTAGCATTACACAGGAACTCATCATTCATCCTCCGAACATGAACATTTGAATATCGGTTTCCTTTAAATGTTTGATGTTATTGTTAAAGGGGCATATTAATTCGTTTCTTCACAGTTTTCATGGGACAGGAAAACCTGTTCTTGGCATGATTCGTATAGAAAGAATGCCAAAAATAAATTGTCAGGGGAAAGTGTGCCAGACTAACCGGTCAACTGTGAGATATTCTATTGTTGGATGAGAGAACAGGAAGTGCCTAGTTATGTAACCTTTTGAAAACATATCTTAAGTCAACATGACGCGAGGGGGGAAATATGTAAGGACCTGTATCCTAGAGAACACCCGAATTTTTTACAAGTGAACCAGAAAATTTTCCAGTTAGTCTTGCTACTCGAAGTCGACTCAAAAAAAGCTCTCTAATGAGATTACCGAAGAGCCCAGAATATAATCGCCGTTGATACGATCGAAGTCATCACTATAACCTAGATATGTATGGTTGTAAACAATTACATTCAATCCAACAATCGAATGAAGAACACTCACAAATCCTGCAGACCAATTTCACTCATTTGATCTGGACTGTATGTGCGACACAATTGCTACCTAGTTCAGAGTACATCCAAAAATGTTTACCTTACAGATTATCCTTAGATACGTTGTCAATTGATTACGATGAGTTGTTCTTAAAATTGGACCAAAACTAGGAACAGACAACAAATTATTTTTAAAAGCTATCCATATTAAAAATATCTTTATCAAATTCTAATTATTGTACTGTAGATACGAAAATAATTCGTTTAGACACAGGACATGAGAAACGAGAGGGAATCCTTGATTACGTTCACATATAAATCTGTGAATGACCCCCATTTTTCCATGAGAAATCATTGACTACCCATAAGAGTGCATAGTGATGTACCGCAGCTGTTAGTGGAATGCGCACATGCACACGGTTTGTACGATCTGTTTCCTGATTAGCTTATCAGAGTGATCTAAGCCACTGGAGGCTCGTGCACAACCGGCACCACAATAAGCTTGCGCTGTACTACTGGCGGTTGCGCCCATACACCTCGTACGTAGTACAAGCCCAAAGGAATGGGCCTGAGAGGCATGTGACTGAGGTCTTATATAGTCCAGCCTGTCAATGATGGTTAGCCACGGCATCGGTTCCCCTAATCAGATCCATACGCCTGCGACTCAATCGAGGTGCAGTTGCTACAGTTCTTTATATCTGCGGTTCAACTATATGACACACCGATAACGCTAAGGATCAGTCCTATTATCAGCTGTTCGCCACAATCCATTCCACAGAAGAGAGTAGCTGACTGTTACTCCTGGACGGTCTTAGCGAGAGGGTTTGGCGCTATTCAGCAACCTGGCCCTACGATTAACGAAATAGGCGACCGCTTTCTATATCTATGTGCCTGAACGCGAGCGATACCACTGTATGGACTTACCCACGACCCAATCATAATCGTTTGTTTGTTTACGTTCTTACTCGAAAACATAACGTTCGAGAAACAAGTAACAAGCGAACGATGCTTGGAGATGAATGCAGCATGGAGCATAGGCTGGTTGGGGTCAATTAGATTATTCAAATTAGTGGATATCACCTGGAAAGCGACTAGCACTGGATATTAGGAGGCTGGAGAACTCAAAGACAAGGGTAATGTCTCAACATGCAGTCACTAGCTGTCGCAACGACACTCCAGCACCCATGACAACGTTTCATGGGGCAGACCGCAACAGCAGTAGTCGAGACGACTGGTATCTGTTGTGTCTTGTTAAGTACGCGAACACAGACAACGGGTGCGTGTCTGTACCGCAGATCCGATCGCATGATTTACAATTTACCTCAGTGCGCCCGTAACCCTATAGTTGCCTGTCTGGTGAGATCGAGTTATGTGACCTTCTTGATCAGACAAGTAGACATTAGCTTTACTACGCTTGCGTGTGGACATCACACACTCCACCGTCTTACCGTACAGTCGTACCGGTTAGTTGTTGCCCGCAGTTCATACCGTAAACTTGTCCTCCTTGCTACAATACATTATTGCTGCTAGACTGTACCTGCCTCTACATTCCCGCTACAATTTCATAGTCTGCTGATTAAAATACACGAGCTACTTTACAAACTGTCTTTTGGATTTGCGGGGTATAATATTCGGCGTCGTGGACAGTGAAATTACAGTGATCTATCTAGTGCCATCCTCTTCAAGTTATTGGAGGTAGCCTGTTGTGCAATCATCAGTTTCATTATGACTGCAATGGAGGACGTCCATCCTGAACTACATCGATACAGTCTAGTAGTTGCACCCATCTACCAAGTTCTATCAGATAACGAGGGCTAAATTACTGCGATATTATTTGGACGACGAGGGACAGAGTTGTCTCGAAACTGTTTTTACATACAAAACCTACGGTTGAGAAAGCGTTACCAAAAGTAGATCGGTCCTGAGGTGGCAGACCAAACTGGTTACAGTATTCGGCGCGAGTTGCTGAGTCCACCTTACTTGATGAAGAGATCAACCACGCTCGGGGCTCTTTGTCCAAAACCGGTGTGACAATTACAGACGTTCCAACAAATACCAAGGGGTCACAGAACATGTTGCCCTTTCCACTTGCTGTACCGTCACTGTGCCGACAGTAAGTCAACATGGTTGGACCAGAACAACCGAGGTCAAATGTGGAAACCGCTGGCTTCGAGACGTCCGGAAGTGCCGTACTCGTTTAAGTAGGATTGGATTGTTCCAAATCCCCAACTGCTTACCAGTATACCCTTTGTTAGACCGTTACCATACCCTTGGCAATCTACCCACGACCGGTTTTAAGAGCATTCAGTCATATTTTGAACGTAAATGTACAAACATTATATGTACCGTGTCCCACGGTTGACAAAAAATGAGCTTATTGCACCAATCTGGACTCCCTCCTTTGAATGTGTTTTGGTGATTTCCTGTGTTGTATCCTGTGAGTTCGAAAGGTAGTCTGTAAAGTAGCTCGTCTATCGTAACGAGTAGACTAAGCGCGAGCAACAGCCAAATGCAAGCGTAGGGGGAAAGTGGAGAGATAACATGAGTCAACGTACGCATCGATCGTCGTGAATAAGGAATCGCATGATTGGTTAAGTAAGTCAGTGGGATTGCTCTTATTTAACACTGCCATTTGCGGAAAGTTTGATCCATTCAAAGGTGACTATGTCAATGTTCAGGTTGTTCAACTCGTAATCAATAATAGCAGTCTTCCTGATACTGAAGTCCTTGATGGAGTAGACGGTGATGCCGGAACACAGTCCTAATGTTGTGACCGCAAAAGACGCTTGGCCTGCGAAGTTGCCTATTGCATGTAAAACCGTACAAACTATGCTACAACATAGGACCACGAACGCGTACACTTATTTGTAGTCACATCCATTGGGCAGTAGTACATTGTCGTGGTGACACGTCTCCCATAGTGCGTAGACACTATTCCGATAATCATTTCTGGTCCATCGTCTCCTTGGCGTTGATACTTGCCCTTTAGTTCCCAAATGTGAGCATTATACTACTCACAGACTGCCTGTTATACAACACTAATAAGTAAACAAAAAGCTAGTAAACTCATCGGGTTCTTTCTTTCCACGATGCAACAATTCAGTCTGCGTGTCGAGTCAGTGCTTTGAGCTCCAGGCATCCAGTGAAGCAGACAGACTGGAGATGAATCAGCGTCTTGTTAGTGGAGACTGTCCAGCTAATCATCTGACACAGTTTATAGCACCTTTTCCTAAGCTATTAGATCTAGATGTATCAATCATATTTGCTTTCCCCGGCAGCGTCAGGTCCAAGTAAACCAATAGCGCGTCTTATACACATTAAGAAGCGAGTTTTCAGTTCTGTGCACAAGCCTTCAGCCACAGAAGGTAACCAACTCAACGATCGTGAATCACACAATAACGATAAACGCAGAACACAGAGGCGACTGAGATCGAGTGCAAACAACTGAATGTTTATGATGGACTCCAGCAGATATGTAGATAGAATTGTAGGAGTCTGAGCGAGGAAGGCGAGTTGGATTAAACTACACTCCAAATACATGAATAAGGGGATGGAAATTTTACAGCAAGAATGAGGATCAACTTTCAAGAACAGCAAACATCGAAGCAGAAATTGAAGTAGTTGGTCAACTGATCGTATTAGACGGACGGACCGTCGTGAAAAAACACGGAAGATATTACTTTTAGTTTAATATACGTGACAGGAGGAGGCTATCAGCATGTAATTTTGAAATGACTACGATGAATTAAAAAGCTTTTGGTGCACTGTGGAAGAGAACCTCGCAACAGAGGTTGGAATTACCATGTAGCAGTAACTGTGGGTAGCAAACTACTGCGTACTCTTAAGATTATGCTAAAGTGTACGTTCTAACGTATAGGAAAGGTTAGCGTTGTACTGGCCGACGATAGCGTCTAACTGGTTGAAAGAACCACTTATTATGCAGACTGCTGCACGAAGAAGTCACAAGGGCTTCCAGAAATCACTTCTGTCGTTGAAGACTAACCTCTCCAGATCAAAAACCTGGGACGAAGGCATGAAAGTTCTGGTCTTCCTTTCAGTTTCACTAGACGATTACACAGCGATACATCCGGCATCAGTTGGGTAGATGTTCGCCCAGTGAGTTCCATTCCGGAATTTTTCAGGTCCGTTTACCGCACTTTTTTTCGCGAAGCAAAGCAATTTGCAAAGACCACTCGTCCATGACTGGAACATTAGGCAGTGTATATTACTTAATGCGGTAGACTGGGTTCATTGGGAGTCCACATGCTCACTGTTATGCCAGCTGAAACCCACCTAGTGGAGAGATATGCGCCAGGTCGTAGTGACGTCAACGAACCAATGTGACATTCCACAAGAAACCTGGCTGTCCCGGCAGTATCATTTCCCATTGTCTGCACCCACTTGATCAGCGGGACAAGTGATTTATATCACAGTTGATCTACGCAAAAACATCAATCTCCAATCGACAGCTCGGAAGAATGTAGTTTACCTTCCCGTTGTGTTAATACACAAAAATTAACATGATTAGGAAGTGAAACCGTTGACCTGGTTCGTTGAACCCATTTAAATAAGGCTTGCGAACCGCTATTGTGTTTCTACGACAACAAATGATGTGTTACACAAATAGAAGAACGTAAACGGAATGTATGGGTGCTCAAATGATCCCTCGGATGCTTCATTCAGAAGCGAATAAGCCCGTCCTACCATTCGATTGCAGTTTCGTTTGCTATTTTTAACAAAAGACAAACAAAATGAGCGATTCACCAGTCACGCCAGAAGACGTGTGTTGCCAGATGTTAACATTTCGTTTACTCTCTTTAGTCACGAACGAAAGGCATTAATATAAGACATGCGGATAACAACAAAAACAAAAACGGTCAATGATTGGGTTCACATGAAACAAGGACTTTCATTACATCTAGATAGACCAGCTAGAAAATCTATTCGGAAGTGAACGTTTCAATCAAATGTAAGTGAACTGACCTCTTCCACTAGCTTGACATGGTGATCAGCCTTGTGAAGTGCACTGATCCTCTGAGTTCTGAGGAACTCTTCAACTGGCCATAGCCAACTCATTTATTTGTGGTTGATAGAGAGTATGTGACCAGTTATGACAAGACACATGATCCGCTATCGGAAATCAAAGTGACATTGGACATTAAGCTATTAAAATATAACAAAACTTCAGGTCTGAACCCTATTTTTCCAGCTCTTTTCAAAGACAATTTGAAGAAATTATTGTCCGAACTGAGTAAATTCCTCCATTCCCTTGGGAAACTGCAGAGGTGCCTCATGACTGGTGTTTACCAACGGTTATTCCTATTTTCATAAAAGGTGTCAGGACAGCACGCAACAATTACAAAAGTATGAGCCTTGTCTCTATCACGTCCAAGATGCCCATGAGTCTTATAATGCGGCAGCTTCTGAAACACACGGAGAACTGAATAAGAACACAACAGGCGGGTTTCCGGCCTTGCTGCGAGTATACTGATCATACATTGTGACAGACTAGTGCGTTAGCACTCTGTTTCTCGACTGACGGTCGTGGTATTTTTTGGGTCTAAAGATTGTTTTTGATTCGGTTGTCTGATACACTATCAGAGGCTGTCTTCGTCGCAAGGGAGTCCCAATGAAGTAGGACAATTTTTTTGCGGTTGTTGTAGGCTCACTCTGAATATAGACTGTACATTTATGGGTAACTATATCGAGCGTTCTCCACTTCAAGTAGCGTTCAACAAGCGTGTCCGATCCTCCATTTCATTTCAATTACGCGATGAATGGTGTTACGGATGGAACCCTCAGAGGCTCTGTGTATCTCGGAATGGAGGTTATATTAGGTAGTAAGTGACTGATATTGAGTATGCGGACGAAACTGTTTTGCTTAATTCAGCAGATCATGCTGAATCGATTAAGTGATATGACTGATCTGTATGTTACGCACTTTACACCTTACTATGTACAGGGTATTGATACAAGATTGAGATAGCACTGACTCAGTCTTTCCCGTTGATCACTTTACTCACTTTGTAATCCTGCTGATGAGGTGTCCAAGAAGACATCGGAAGTAAGTAGTGCATTCACCAATTTTTGTCACTTGTGGTGTAGCAGAAAGATCCGACTGTTGGTTGAAGACAGGATTTACAATGCGTTTATGCATCATCACCATAATAGACAGCAATACATCAGTGGTTCATACTGATGATTAAATGCCATACAACCAAGAAGAAGAGAACAGCAAACCCTGTATAGCAGGAGAGAAGAAAAAGGAACGGGCTGGCCTGTTCGTGTGGAAGATACATCAAGAATCACGGTACTCGACCACCATTGCCTGCACCAGTTAGCCTGTATCAACTGGGCTGACTCTCTGTACACCAAGGTAGTTCGTCGGTGCGTATTTACGAATCGTGCGAGTTCGCGACCAAAAACCGAGATAGAAAAAATGTACAGTTATTGGTGGTTAGGTCATGTACTTCGTATGCCGACGGAGCGTCTGACGCACCGCTCATTATTGTGTAGCGGCTGATGGTTGGAAGAAACCGATGGACGGTCAGACAATGACTTGCTTATGGGCTGAGAAAGCCTTGACTGTTCTGCTTAGCAAGGTTAGTAGGTGCCACCTGATTTGGAATATTCCAGACCATCCGCACCGTTGAGAAAAAAGGTTCTCGGAAATGGCGGTACGTTGTAGTCAACGGTAAGCATGTATCCACGAAGTTGTATACCCCTTTTCACGAAGCTTTATTTTTTCTTCTTCCTCTTCTTTACACATTAGCACCTATATACTGCTCGGGTATTCTGTAGAGTAATATCAAGATTGACGGCAGTTTGACCTTAAGGCTAAAAATGAAACGCGAGTGATACTCAAATCGTACTAACCACAGCCGCAATCACTCAAAAGTCCCTAATTATTGATTATTCAGCGCGATGGCTCAACAAACACTAGTAACGTAGTGGCTAGATCAGAATCCGGCGTCTCCGATTGCCAAACAAATCCTAGACATAGGTCACTGAATTCACCTATCAACGTCGTTTATTGTTTTTATGTAATCGAAACGTGAGACTGTAGAAATTCATGGAAGCCATGGTAATCAAGCAGAAGCTACCACTTCTTTGCGCGCAAAATGTGTTGACGCACTCAGTATTGCTGTCTTGGAATTGATTCTAATTTTGTTAGTGCGCACCATGTGTAGTTGTTGTTTTTGTTATCATGCCCACTGCATGTGCAATCAATGTTTTTGTGTATGCGATCGACAAGAATAAACGAGATGTTAATATCTCGCAACATTTGTCTTTCTGACGAACTGGATCAAGGGAACTGAATGTTTCAAATTGACAAAAAATACTAAATGATGAGGCAGGCAGCTCATCCGTGAAGAAATGCACGTTCCACATTGATTTTCCGGTAGCAAGCAACCTCTAAAAAGAATATAGTAACTTCTCTGAAATGAACAATTTTGTGAACTAGAGAGTGAATATTGTGTGCGGATGATAGGACCACACTTTACCAAAACTCAGGTAAACCAACTTGTCAGCCACGAGGCTATCTCTTGGCAGTTACCTATAGTATACATAACACTGTTTGATTTTACCGACAATAATTTAGCCTACTATTATTTCCTTTCGATGAGTAGTAATGGTCTGTTCTTGATGACAACAATGCAAATCTTGACTACACTCAGACAGACATTACTGGTGCACTAAGACGTCCACTGAACTACGATTTTATCATTCCACAGATACAGTAAAATAGCTGACCGACAGAAGGTGAGTGCACAAACCACCAAAACGCTGACCTAATGCAAAGATGACCTATCGAACTAGACTACATCGGCATCAAAAATGTTCGCAAACCGGTCAGACATTCCTGGTCTGTGACTGGATGTACACGATCGTTGCCGGCATGTTTGCTTACGACAGAAGCTTGTTTATATTTCTGTTATAATGGTCAAGGTTTACTAAGTAAGGTGTCAACCTGGTATCCAAACAACGGAGTAAACAAACACACCTGGTTATCGGTGGATTTCGTGGTCGCTTGTACTTAGGGTTATGTCGGTTGCATAAGAGTGATTCATACGTACACAACAACAGTCACCTCATCTTTTGTTGTTGCCCAATAAAGCGACTTTAAAAATACCCATTTACTCCAAAACTAGTGGTCTTGTGGATGTCAACCAATGGATAAGTGGTTACATAATCAGTCAGCCACTATCACAAGCTGTATTTGAAGCAACTTGAATGGGTTGACGAGCACGCGTGAATCGGATCAAATTCCTCAGAGAGAACAAACACAGAGTGACAGCTCAGCATTCATAAGCACAAGTGAGAGCTGTATGCGTTTAGAAACACGACTTGCAACAAGTTGTTTAATACACGTCGTTCATTCAAAAGAAAACCATGTTTGTCAAAGTTATGAGAACAATACTGTACTGGTTATCTGTTCGCAGGAAAAAGATCATCGTTGGTAATCTATGGAATTTCGTCAGATGAGCGCAAATATCGCACAGGTCTTTAATTAGCCGATTATAAGAAATTCAACGGATTTATTAAACACTTCCAAAGAGAAAACCCATGTGAAAATCTTGAAGGCAATGCATATTTGCTCTGTACACAAGAAACACTGTACAATACAGTACACTCCGGTTTATAGCATAGTAAGTTGAATCACCAGTATCAACCATCCAGGTCGCCTTCCTCATCCAGAACAGATGTGCAAGAGTGCTTGAAAACCTGTTCGGTGGATTCACTTTCAATTTCCGTTCTGAGGAGAGAATCCATCCTCGGAGAGGCCGCGACGGAATCCTGGTGTATGAGATAAAGTGGAGGGTTAGAACACTTCGGTCAGTCCTATCAACAACGGAGTGGACATAGCTAAGATTCGTATAACATATATATATATATATAGTTGTACACGCAATTGAACAAATCCAATCAAACAAACAGTTGCCATCTTCCCGACTTGAATCGGTTTAGTGGCCAACGATCGTGTGGCTTCTCTAAGGATTTTGGCCGCAAACCAAGCTTTTCCGCTTGTCCATTTTGTGTGCATATTACTACAGATGCCTGCTATAGGAGGCCTGATACGAACTCAGCACCACTTCCTTCAATCGTGTAACTAACTGTCCGCAGCGAATGTTTATCTTTTTCTAACGATTCACTTATTAGTCACACATACAAAGTCAATTCGCTTGCGGTTGTCCGAGTGCCACATGACGCATTTGAAGGTTCTGCGCACTTTTGTCCGCTACCGACAGGGTTGGAGTCTATCTCACACCTCTCATTTCCTTCTTGGGTCTTGTTGATGATTCTAGATTAGGCTAGATATAATTACTTATCATGTTTCCAAACATTGCTGGAAATGTACAGTTTGCTTGCGAACCTTGTCATGTTCTTTTAGTAAGATTCACGCTAGGATCACAGTTCGATTGCTCTGTAGGAAAGGTATCCCAAATTGTTAGTGGATGAGGCGCGAACACATTTCTACTCTTCCACTACATCGGCAGAGAGCAGATAAACTGAAAAATGGCAATATCGAAAAGCATGATTTACAGGTAGAAGGCGAAATTCTTCAATTGTGTGAATCCTTTCACTACACACCTCGTATCAGCGTGAGCAGACAGCCACGAGTCATGCGCATAGGGACCACTTGAAGGTCATCGTATTAGGATCCGACGCCATCTGATGTGGTAATGCATTCCAGGTGTTGACCGCCTACAGACACAGCTAATACAGACAACGAAACACATCTAGGCTACCGTATGTAGGTTGTAAGATGGCGACTGCGTAATCTGTTCTGATTTCGGGCAGGGAATTCTATTCTCAGATCCTTCCATGCTATTCAGAGCACAGCGTTGAGGACGTTATCGATAACTCTGAGGATACTACACATCTAGATGATCCATACTAGCAAACTTCATAAATTTAATCATCCCAGTCATAAACCAACCACTGTTTCAAAAAAACCTGTGCAATCATATTTGATGACGGCTAAAGTGACGAAAGGTTCAAATGTTTGAGCACACGATTCAGAGTTAGCTTTACGAAAATTGGCCGAATGAAGACATCTAACGATTGCCGACCGCTCGTTGTTACTAAGTTATACACACTTGATTTTTTCCTATACAAAGGGATTACTGAACAATACAAATACTACGTTAATGACAGTTCACATCGGAGATCCGAGAAAAATAAGGTCGAGTGATTAGCAATCTAGATTATGAAAGGGGTATCAGCGAATGTATAGAATGAAAATTAACAGCAAAGGTTAACCGATTGCTTATTAAAGAAAGGATATTATCTCTAGCAATCAAAATTCAATTTTTAGTGCCCAAATCAGCATAACACAATGCAGGTTTATGATGTCCTACAAAAAAAATAGCTATGTTGTCAGAAATCAAGAAGTCATAAGTTCCTGTATTCCCCCGAACGAACAACTACTCGGCAAACAAAAGCAGCTCGAGTTAACTTTTGTACAAACGCTGGTAAGTTAAACAAGTGTTCAGTGACCGTTCAGTAGAGGACTGGAATTGTGGACCCGGGGTCCGAACCAAAAGGCTCATCAACAAACAGGCCTCCTAACCGAGTCGGATGAGCGAACGGACACGACAAACCGCTGTACCCACAGCGGGCGTTCATCACTTCTAGTGGTGTTTGTCAGGGGTGTCCGATTTCCCCCTTCCTGTTCAATTTTGTCATGGACGACATTCTGGAGGGTGCGCTTTGAGAATACAGTGAGCTTGGTGTTGAGCTTCTTCCCGGCGCTAGATTGACCGATCTGGAGTATGCGGACGACATTGTCCCTCTGCCCCTCTGCCGAAAACATGCAGATCACGCTGAACAAGGTGAGTGACCGTGCCGGTTTGTATGGAATGCACCTCGCACCTTCAATGTGCAAAATGCCGCTTCAAGACTGGGGCATTTCCACTCCTAGTTTCTTCATTGCAGGTAATCCGCTTGAGACTGTGAACAGATTCACAGATTTGGGTAGCACTATCTCATCAGCCTGTAATATTGCTGATATCGGCAAGGATTGCAAAGGCACGAGTCGCCTTTGCCGAACTGCGCCATTTGTGGCGTCGAAAAGACGTCCGGTTGTCACTGAAAGGAAGGGTATATAATGCCTGTGTACGTTCCATTTTGCTCTATGGTTCGGAAACGTGGTCTGTTCACAAAGAAGATATCAACAGGCTTGCTGTGTTTGACCACCGTTGTCTCCGCCAACTGGCCCATATTAAGTGGAGTGATCGCGTGAGCAATGTGGCAGTTCGCCGGCGCGTATTCCGGAACACTCGGGATGCGCGATCAATTGGTCAACTAATCACGGTACACAGCTTGCGATGGTTGGGTCACGTACTCTGTATGTCATCTAATCGTTTACCGTACCGGGCATTATATACTGAGGCCACCAACAATTGGGTAAAACCGCGTGGTGGTCAGACAACAACGTGGTCACGAAATATGAAGACCCTGACTGCTCCAGTGAGCTTCATTGAGGTCCTCGTGACCACTCAAACCGCTGGTTAGAGACGCTATCCGAGATGGCGATGTGTCGCAGTCAATGGCGTACCTGTATCCATACCATTTCTAATTCTTC